>CATIWF010108072.1:0-32555 GCA_949630135.1 Balakata baccata
AGTAGGTTATCTTCCTTAGATTGTGAGTCGTGTCAGTTTGCTAAACATCATTGTTTTAGTTCGAGTCCAAGAGTCAATAAAAGAGTAAGTTTTGCTTTTGAGTTAGTTCATTCTGACGTTTGGGGTCCTTATCCAGTTCAGTCTAAAACTGGATTTAAATACTTTGTAACTTTCGTTGATTATTATTCTCATATGACTTGATTATATCTAATGAAAAATCGTTCAGAATTGTTTACTCACTTTTGTGCTTTTTTTGCTGAGGTTAAAACACAATTTAATGTTTTTGTCCATACATTGCGAAGTGATAATGCCAAATAATATTTGTCAGCTTCTTTTTAGAATTATATGATTCAAAATGACATCTTTCACCAAATATCTTGTATTGATACCCCATCCCAAAATGGAGTAGCAGAGCGAAAAAACAGATATCTCCTTAAAACAACAAGAGTTTTTTTGTTCCAAATGAATGTTCCTAAATCTTTTTGGGCTGATGCAGTTTCAACAACATGCTTTCTGATTAATCACATGCCTTCCTCTGTTTTTCGTTATGAGACTCCTTACAGTATCATCTTTCCTACTAAATTAATGTTTCCTATTGAACTTAGGATATTTGGTGGTACTTGTTTTGTTCGTGATATTCGTCCACATGTCACTAAATTAGACCCCAAATCATTAAAGTGTATTTTTCTTAGATATTCACGTTTGCAAAAAGGGTATCAGTGTTATTGTTCTTATCTTAATAAGTATCTTGTATTCTATGATGTCACTATTCTGGAAGAAACACCATATTTTTCATCTTCTGCTTCAGCACATCAGGGGGAGAATGATAATTTGCTAGTCTACAATATCACATCCTCTGAACCAGTTCCTGATTTGGCTCCCATCAGGCTTCCCATTCGTCAGGTCTATTCTAGAAGATAACACCCTCTTGATCCATGTCCTGCACTAACTCCTTCATCATCAGACCCTGTTTCAAGTGATAATCTTCCTATCGCTTTGCACAAAGGTAACCGCCAATTTATTTATTCTGTTTCCTCTTGTTTCTAATCATCACCTGTCACCCTCTTATTCCTTTGTTGCATCCATTGATTCCATTACTATTCCTAAAACTTTTCATGAAATGCACTAACTCCTCCGTCATCAGACCCTGTTTCAAGTGATGATCTTCCTATTGCTTTGCACAAAAGTAAGCGCCTATGTACTTGTCCTGTTTCCTCTTGTTTCTTATCATCACCTGTCACCCTTTTGTTCCTTTGTTGCATCCATTGATTCCATCACTATTCCTAAAACTTTTCATGAAACCTTGTCTCATCTTGGATGGCGTAATGCAATGTTGGAAGAAATGACGCTTTGGATGACAATGGTATTTGGATCTTGGTTGATTTACCTCCAGGGAAACAGACTATTGGCTGCAAATGGGTGTTTACAGGTAAGATGAATCCTAATGGGTCCATTGCTCACTTAAAGGACACACTTATATTGAGTGCTTCTCAGATGCCGATTAGGTAGGTTCAAAGATTCATAGAAGATCTACATCAGGCTACTGTGTCTTTGTTGGAGGAAATTTGGTTTCATGGAAGAGTAATGAGCAAAATGTTCTATCACGTTCGAGTGCTGAATCAGAAAATCGGGCCATTACACAATTTTTATATGAGATTATGTGGATATATCAACTCTTGACTGAGGTGGGCTTCAAGATTATGATACCAGCAAAGTTGTGGTGTGATAACCAAGCTGTTATTTATATTGCTTCTAATCCTGTTTTGCACGAACAAACGAAACATATTGAGATCAACTGCCGCTTCGTTAGGGAGAAACTATAGCAAAGTTTGATCTCCACTGAATATGTAAACATAGGAGAACAATTGGGAGATCTTTTTACTAAAGCTTTAAATAGGGCTCGAGTTGATTATCTTTGTAACAAGCTGTGCATAATTAATATTTATGCTCCAGCTTGAGGGAGAGTGTTACAGAATATAATCCCCTAATTAGTGGTTGTAAATACCCTAATTAGTGTAGTATCCTAATTAGTATAGTTGTCTTATTAGCATTCAATTTTTGTATATAAATATGTAAAGCTTGTAGCAATATACACGAGAAATATATTCCTATATCTCTTTGTTTCACATACATGAATTGTTGTCACAGGAGCCTTCAGAAGAACCTTTTGATATTAATTCTGTGCCAAGGGAAGTTAAATCTCAGCCACTTGCAGAGAAGAAAGCCCCAGGGAAGAAGCCAGCTGTTCTTGGTGCTCCACCAGTGGGTCCTCCATCTACTGTTGATGCTTATGAAAGGCTTCTTTCCTCCATCCCCGAGTTCTCAAACTTTGGGAAGCTTTTCAAGGTTTATTTTCAAAATTTTCTTCTGTGGTTATGATAATAGCTGTTCGATTCATATGTTTCCATTTGTATTGATGAACTCTGTAGACTGATTTAACGAGTGGTGTCTGAATTTTCATTCTTCTTCAGTCCTCAGCACCTGTGGAGCTTACCGAAGCAGAGACAGAATATGCTGTTAACGTTGTTAAGCACATTTTTGATGGGCATGTTATCTTCCAGTACAATTGCACTAACACAATACCAGAACAATTACTAGAAAATGTAAGCAACTACTTGATCTTTTCCTGAGCCTATATGCATATGGGGCATATTTATAATTTTCCATCTGCTGGCAGGTTACTGTTATTGTTGATGCTTCAGAAGCAGAAGAATTCTCAGAAGTGGCATCCAAGCCTTTAAGATCTCTGCCTTACGATTCACCTGGGCAAACTTTTATGGCATTTGAGAAGCCAGAAGGAGTCCCAGCAGTTGGAAAGTTTTCAAACATGTTAAGATTCATTGTTAAAGAGGTAAATCCTCTAGTGTGCAATAATGTGTTTGCCTTTTTTCCAGATCTATTTATTGGGATCTTATTTGGAATATTAATTAGGAAATAAGCTGTGGTTTGATACATTTTTTCACTTTTTTAAGTGACCTTTTTCGTGTACTCTAAGTTGGTGTGTACAAGACAGTCCCATAAGGACTTTTCAATAATATGCAAATTACACCATTGCTTTATATCTATGATTGGTTTCTCCAGGTTGATCCAACAACTGGTGAAGCTGAGGAAGATGGTGTAGAGGATGAATATCAACTTGAGGAGCTGGAGGTTGCTGCAGCAGATTACATGAAACAAGTTGGAGTATCCAACTTCAGGAATGAATGGGAAAAAATGGGCCCTGATTTTGAGCGTGTGGACGAATATGGCCTTGGATCAAGAGAGAGCCTGGCTGAAGCTGTTCATGCTGTCATCAGCCTTCTTGGCATGCAACCCTGTGAGGTTAGTTTGTTGATATTTAAGCATGATATCATCAGTAAATGCTGACGTTTTTAAGCCTCTGGGGACATAAACATAAGCTTTCTACTTCTTGATTTCTTATTACATATCAAGAATTTGGGCCATTATAGGGGCTGAAACCTGTGATGTCTGATTATTGAAAATCAGTGATTTGATATTGCAGTGGTCTGTATTAATTAATATTGCATGATGCAAGAACTGTAACTTTAATTCTATATGTCAAATTTGTGCCATTCACATTTCTATCATAAGTTAACCTTATGCTCTTTCGTCAAATTGTACTTCATTTCTGGAGGTATGAGCATGGTGTTTATCTTTGACATCTATTTACAGCTACATGCTCACATGTTTCATATTTTCTGGGTCTTCCAGGGCACAGAGGTTGTTCCAAGCAATTCAAGGTCACATACGTGCCTACTCTCTGGTGTTTTCATTGGCAACGTGAAGGTTCTTGTGCGCTTGCAATTTGGAATTGATGGTCCAAAGGAGGTTGCAATGAAGTTGGTTGTAAGATCGGAGGATGAATCAGTTAGTGATGCCATCCATGAGATCGTTGCAAGCGGCTAATTCATCTGTGAAGTGATAGCTGCATTCTTTGTTATACTTCTGTTTCGGCCTATATGTGAGATGAGGGAAGATAGCCGAGAGCGGGACAACGCTTATTATGGAAAAAGTCATATGGCTTTTGGGACTGGGAGCCAGCTTGCTAGGAGGAATGTTTTTAATTTTCTTGGAGCTTCTCTAATAGTCTTTTAATGGGGGCAATAATACTCTTTGTATCATTCAACAAATCGGGTCTAAAGGAGGATATTAGTTTTTTGTTCCATTTATTTTTCAATTATAGGGTTGCATCAAGCTTGTTTGATAGTTGATGTAAGAGATCTAAATATCGAATATGACTTATTGGGAGGCATTACTACCCTCGTTTGTTTTTGCTTCAAAGCATTGTGATTCGAATACTTGTTAGTTATATCAGTGATGCAAAGATACAAAAACTAGCCTGAATTGCGATGCTACCTTATGCATACATGTGATTGTCAAACTGAGGTTTTTAATCTGCCAAGAAAAAGAGTAGAAAATCCTTAAATAAAAAATAAGTCTATTAAAATTAAAAAATATTTAACTTTTTTTCCAAAAAAAAAAATTATATATTTAATGTAAACATTTTATATTTCTCCAAAAAATAAGTTTCAATTTGTTTCATAATTTCAAATCAAATTCAATTATTATACATAAATTTATAATTTTAAATTCATCTATAACAATTTGACAAAAAAAAAAAAAAGAAAGAAAGAAAATCTATAACACGAGAAAAAAAAAAAAACTCAAATCCGCGGGTAGCGTGGGCAAGTTGGCTAGTAAAATGATACTGTATTGAAATCCAAATATTAAATAGCAAGTTGGTAAGCTAAAGAACGGAAGAAGAAAGCGCTGTATGCAAGTTGTCACATGAAAAAAGGGAATTATAATTAAGCAATTGACCCATCAAAACCTAAAAGATGACGCTTTATTATTTATTTTTTGCAAAAGTGGAGAATCTGGAAATTATTATGAAGGAGTTGGTTATTATTGGCAATTCGGTAACTGATCTCTGGAGTCCTTTTCAGTTTAAGTGCCTTTTTTTGTCTCTCCTCCGTTTATCCGTCCTCGATGACAATAGATTCCTCTCTCTCTCTCTCGCCCTTTCTTCTTTTTATATTTTCAATAAATAATTATATAAATTTGTTTTCCTTCTAGCTAATTCTTGATTTTCTCTTTGAGAAAAGTTTCTTGTAATTTTTATAATTTGAGTTGTTGGTTGTCATGATGATGATGGTGATGGGTTGCTTTGCTTTTGGTCCAAGGGGATTGAGGCTTTTCCGGATTCCACTGCATGCATGGTCATCTATCTTCTTTCTTAACTTATTTTTTTTGAATTAGCTTTCCCGGTTTTGTTCCGAATATAGATTTCTACTTTACACCAATTTGGATTCAAAATATATTGATTCCAGTGTTCAATTCTTTGTTGGGTTTCCAGTGCCAAGGATTCAAGTTTTAAAGGAGAGAATTATTTTATGCAACTTGCAGTCTTCAGCTTCTTGTTTCTTTCTATTATATTAATTTTTGGAGGACTATCTGTTGTTTCTTTCTGAAAATTGGACCGTATAATGAATGCTGTTTGAGTTTTGTTGGCTTGCTTCTTCAAATTGAAACGCAATTTCAGGCGTATTTCTCTACGATCCTTTTTTTTTTTATATATATAATTTTTATGAAACATGTAATGGTGATTACGCTTAACTTCTGTGTCTGATCCTCTTTAAATGAGGTGCATGCATGTCTATTTCTTTCTTCTGTTTGATTCTGATGGTTATTCCCTGTTTTTGGTGTTGCAGGTTTTAAGTTCAATATAAGCTTAAGATGAAATTGATTTCGAAAACAGGTTCAAAAAGTTTGTCATAATTGAATTTCAGAGTAAGAGATGGATGGATTAATGACTGGGATATGTGGTAATTACTTCTGATTGAACTGTGAATCAGTTGCTTATATCTGCTAGCTAGAATGTTATATTGAGATTATTTGTTCTCTTCAATCATTACATGGACTTATCCTCTATTTGTAAGCATCCAAGATTCTTTAGAAGAAAATTGAATTCTGTGGCATGTAAATGTGTGGCTTTGGTTTTTATTTTGCTATGTCTTAGAGCTGTAGTGCTTCCTACATTCTCTGGTTATGATAGAATCAATCAGAATAATCTTGATTTGATTCACAGCCGCACTCTGTCCTTGGATTCAGATTATGGAATTCGTAAAGATAAGTTCTTACAAGTTCCTCAGATAGTTTGGGGACTCAACAATCAAAAGATAGCATTTGCAAGAGCTTGTCTTACTGCTAGACTGATGAATCGAACTCTTTTGATGCCCAGCTTAAGTGCCTCGTTGTTTTACAAGGAAATGGATCAGTTACAGCCTATTTCCTTTGATAAGGTTTTCCAATTCGAGAGGTTTAATTCTCTTTGTAATGGGTTTGTGCAATTGGGACATCATACTGATCTTAGAAATCAAACTGGAGTATATGAACTTCAGAAGGGAAGTGGAAGGAAGTGGACAGTACAGAGAGATTTAGATCAATTGAGAGAATTTAGCAAAGAACCTTATGATGGATATAAGTTGATTCGAATAGTTGGTAAAAATTCTTTTTTGTGGCATGATCATTGGCCCGTTAAGGACTACGCCAGAGTTTTTGAATGCTTAGTTTTGGTCGAAGAGATAGCAAATGAAGCATCTAAAGTTGTGTCAAAGATTAAAGAAGTAGGAAGAGAAATGAGAAGTAAGATTGAATCTGTTGAAAGTGATTCTAATATTCGTGGCTCATCCTCGCAGCAGGTGCCTTATGTAGCAGTTCATATGAGGATAGAAATTGATTGGATGATTCATTGCAAAAAGTTAGAACGGAGATTAAACATAAGTGAAATCTGCAGTAGCAAGCAGGAGATTATAGAAAGGGTCGGCAACATTGGGAGCTTGAGAAATCCTAGTGTTGTTTATCTTGCTGTGGCAGATAGTCTTCTTGAAGATCCTTCTATACTCAGCGGTTGGAAGGATGGTTTGCTTCCTTTTGAGAAGAAGAAATTGGGTGTGGATGGAATCTACAAAAAGTACCCCTATCTCATTCAAGCAGCAATAGACTATGAAGTCTGTTTAAGGTCAGATATATTTGTTGGGAACAGTTTTTCGACATTTTCGAGTCTCATAACTCTTGAGAGAACACAGAAAATGATTAGCATGGGTGTCACAAACTCGTGCAGGACGGATGTGAGATGGCCATGTTATGCATATAATATATTAGGGGAATCAAATGGCCCTCGAAGATGGATGACAAATATGTCTGACTCAAGTCTTGAAGCTATCAGCTATGGTTCTAAAACCATCTTTTGTTAAATGCCATGACGAGTTTATTCAGGTATGATATAACTCTTTTTGCATATGTATCGAGAGGTTGGTTCTCTTAGATACGGTTTTGGGTCGTCAATTTTTTTTTTTTTTTTTATTACGGCGGAAACGTGCCTGTGGTCATAAAACATACATGATTTGGTGACTAACACAACAGCTAAGAAAAGGAAATTTGAAATCTTTAATACTATTGTTCAATGTCATACTTGCAGTCCTTGTCTATATACGTTATTGTGTGCTTTCGGTTTCCTTTTATTTGGATGAGCTGATTATAGCTATGTATGTAAGCTTATAAATGGATTGTCAAAAAAAAAAAAAAAAAAAAAAAAAAAAGGAAAAAAGGGATGATGAGAAAAAGAAGATTAAGATTCTGTTCTGTGTCTTGCGAATTTGTCAAATAAAAGTTTCAGAGTCAGCAGCTGAGACTTCCAACTTTGTGCTCTTTTTCACTTTCTTTGTTTCTTATATTCCCTCTTCATTCCGTAATTGAGGGTATTGGCATTGCTTTGTATTTAATGTTGGATAGCTACTAAAGCTTATCTATTGGCCCACTCTCTCTTGCTTCTGCTTAATGACCGACTCACTAGAAAGTTTATCAATTTCGTTACCAGCATTTTTGTCACGCACTTTATACTACTATTAATCATGGAATGGAATTCTTCCAATACGCACTACTTTCTTTTTTAAGACAAAAATCGTATCACTTTCTATTTATCTGCCAATAAACGGGAAGAATACTAATCAAACTTTAGGTAAGTTCTAAAATGTATAAATTTAAAATAAGTTAATTTAGTTATTTCAGTTCTGTAAAACGAAAATCGAAATTAATTGAGTTCCATCCTATCAGCTCAAGTCAAGAATTAGATTTCTATTACTTTCATGGCCCCGCAGGTTAATTCTTCAGACAAGACAACATCCGCTGATTAAGTAGTAAAATACTAACTTCAGGAACTGTTTCCCTGGCTTAACTTTTTACCAGGTATTCAAATATATATTCCCTTTCACAATCCTGGCAAACGCAAAAAGGACGAAATAGGCTTGAAATCCACGACAAAAGGCATTTCTCCACAACTCAGTTTTTGAGAAACATTTTCCTTCGTTCTTCCTTTAGAACTCAGTTTTCATATCAAGTATTTACTTACTAGAAGCAATAGTACAGATTATGGTTTCTTGACATCAAAACACAAAGAACACAATGGAACCTACCAAGGAACCACAATGCAATTTTGGGGAAGCAGGATCCATTCCCCTTTGGATGAGGGAGGACAGCAGATGCACATTCTTTGCTTCACTCTCATATCACCTTTCTATGGCCTCCAAATGCCCAAATCTGAGAGAGTACCAATATATAACTATCAAATTCACACGTCCAAAAGTTTATTGCCAAATTCTTGCATAAAATAACACAAGATTATAGCAGATAGAGGGCTATATACATTATATTAGCTACACTGAAACACTGCGCTGCGCCACCATAACATGGTGCATAAGAAATATAAACTCGCATGAAAGTTTTGCAGCTCTTAGCAACCGGCAATGAGAGACATTTCATATATGTTTGCTGAACTATATGTGAGATAAGAGAACTCAAATGGCTTAATTGACACTTAAAAAGATGATAATCTGATCCAGTATACCAGCCTTGGCATAAACATGGCATGTTTAGGGTAGGGATGTATGAACCTTCTCCTAGAACAGATGCTTCAGAAAGATTATATATGCTGGCGTGTTTTATTATATGTCGAAAATGTTCACGTTCCCTCCAGGATCAATAGTTCCATTATGGTTCAGCATTTAGCGATATGCCCATGGAATAATATAAAACTGATTAATAGTTTGACATTGATAAAATTGGACTTCATCTATTAATCTATTACTGACATAAATTATGGTGATCAGACTTGGAACCGGGGGCGCGAATCTTAAGGTGCTGGATTGAGCAAATTATTTTAGCAGGGTATCTAAACATAGTAACTAGGGGGCAGTTCTACAGCTTATTTGATTCTATTTATATGTGCTGGATTTGGAGGGAATCAAGCTTATATCGAGTAAGTGATTCCGTCATAAATTCACATGGCACTGATGGAACATGGAGAGTGGCCTATTTGCAGACTAACCTTTAGGTTGGTATCGTAACTTCCTGTACACAACGCACTTCCATCTGCGGACAAGCCCAAACAGCTAATCCTGCCCTCATGTGAATTCTGCAGAGTTCCCAAGTTCAAAACAACCTGCAAATAATCAAAATTATAGCATAATTCACATCCATGGATTCATTCTCGTATATGACAAAGCACAACTCATGGTGGAGGATGAATTCAAGGACTTGCACAACAAAAGATAACTAAACTGGTCCGAATAAAGGGGATGACAATATAAAGTTTTGTATGAAAGAATGAACAACCAACAATATGTTGGATCTGCAGGGAAATCCAGAAAAAGGTAACTGAAGGGGAAATGTAATTTCTACATACATAACATTAACAATGGCACATATGAAAAGAAACTAAAACATAGAACCTCTATGTAGGGCTTACAAAATGCTATGCTAGTTTAACAAAAGTAGAAGCTACTATTAAAACACAAAAATAAAAATCCTATGCTGAACATAAAAACAAAACATAATGCACTTTTTTTACAGTTAATGCGTATACCTGAGCCAATAAAGTGTCCCAAACATAGCAATCTCCATTTGAATATCCAGCAAAGAGAAGTCTTCCTGATATGGAGAATGCAATAGAGGTCACATGCTTAACCTCATTATCACCATGCTCTTGATAGTATACCTGTAGTTGATGCCCAGTTCTAATGTCAAACAACCTACAAGTTCCATCATCTGAGCCTGTTCCAAATCTATTGCCATCTGGAAAGAACTTCACAGTATTAACATCTCCCTCATGCCCATGAAAAGTTCGCACAGCTCGACTTGCAACACGTGTGTCCCACAATCGTGCAGTTGAGTCGCACGAACCAGATACGAACATTCTTGAGTTTGTTCCATTGATTGAAATGCTGAAATGTATATAGTATTTAAAAATATTAGAGTATTCTAAAAATACCATAGTAGCTCTCTTGATCAATTGTTTCTGCTGTTCTACGTGTCTAATAAATTTAATTTCACTTTCCATTTTGTTACTTAGGTTGTTAAAGTGTTATCCAATTCCCAATATGTGTAAAATTTTTAGAACCATCATACTGGTGAAAAGGAACATAAGTCAATCAGCTGAATGATGAAATCAAAGGATCAATTATTTGATTATGTAATGCAGACTTCTTCGTAAAATATATAACAATTAGCCCTCCAATCACAAATGCTGAGTGAGTCAAGAACTTCAGAACATTAACGTCAGATGTAGCCATGCTAAATTGGGAATCTAAAGGTAAGAATTTTCTTGTAAAATAACGTCCTTTGAGGACAGGATAACAAAAGGAAAACGCCTGAAGATGACTTGAGAGTCAAACAACGTACCTAAGTACATCAGCTGTGTGTCCAGACTGAAACTCTCCTCCAAACACAGAAGTTCTAAGCCCGGTTGTAATGTCCCACAAAACACAAGTCTGATCAGTGGAACTTGTAATTAGATGTGTGTCCTCGTCTGGTACATACTGACAGGAGGTAACATAACCTTTGTGTCCACTAAGCATCTTTGATACTGGTAGATTCCCATCTTTATCAGTTGGGGAATTCAGATTGAAAATAGAGCAAACACTATCGAGACCACCACAAGCAACAGATTGACCAGTTGGAGAAAAGGCGCAAGTCATGACCCATGCACAGGGCAGCTTTATGGCATGAGTTTTTTGGCTTGTAAGAGCATTCCACACTATCAACCGCCCATCTTGAGATGCACTCACAACTCTATTCTTTTCAGGAGTCCAATCCAATGAATAGACCTGCACATTTCTTATAGATTAAGATTTCATTTTTCATAGAACTGATTGATATCATCCCAACCTCAGTTATTTTCACATGGTTCCTTGAAGTTTGGTATAACATACGAATTAACTCTGCACCAGTCAAGAAGGGTGCAAAAATAGTCACAATTTCTCAGAAATTGAAATTTTCAAGTTCTTGATTCCAGAGATACAGAGAACCTGTGGTTGGAGAATCATTTATGACATAATACATTGTGAAACAACGATGCAAGGAATCTTAATCTATAGAACAAAGATGAAAGTGCTAAGAAAAATATCATAGTGTCCAGTTGCTAGTCACAATATGAAAGTGCTGAAATCCATTAAATGAGACAGACATATCTATAACATCTCTAATTTCTCCTTTGCCTCTGCCATTCACACCCTCTATTACCACTGCCAGTACATCCTCAAGGAAACTGACATGAATTCAATCAACAGTAAGCATCTAAAAACCCACAAATATCAGATCATCCAATTGACATTTGTGGCAAGGTAAGATTTATCATCTTTTATGCTTTTGTTCCTTTTTTAGTTTCATTCAAGTTGATTTTGGAATTAAATTTTCATTATTTCCTCTCTAAATATCCTCGCTCATTCTACATTTCCAATTCAATGTTTAAATAAATTAATTGAGAAAAAAAATCGGAAACATATTTTCTTCGACTTAAATTCCCTTAAACAGTACAGTTGCCTCAATTTCCCTAATTTCTTTTCCATAGTTCTGAATTAATTCATAACTCTTCCCGCAAAGCTTAATTCCTATGAATCCTATCAATTAACACATCAGAAATAACCAAGAGCATAAGAATGGCAACTATTACGCTATTGAACAAAAGTTAGATAGTACTAACTGGCCACACAAACAGCATACGCATATTAAAACAAATGCATACGGTGCCGCATGAACACTTATGAATTATGATTTACCTTGCCAGTATGTCCTTGAAGCGTCCTACAGCACACCAGATCAGTGGGCCCAAAGCTCACCGGAGACTTCCCCTGAGCCCTAGCATATCCCGCAACTGCCACAAGCTCAATCAGATCAATTTTTGTAAAATGACAGGGGGAAAAAAAAGACGGAGGGGGGTGTTGTGGAGAGGGGGAACCAATTACAATAATAATTAAAAAAGAAAAGAAAAGAATATCAATGAAATTGTAAGAACCGGAAGCTAAATAATACCATCAGTGTCGAGCAGCAGTAGTCGCTTCTGCTTTAAGCGTTCTCTAAGATTATTCACTGTCTCCGTCGCGGCGAGGTGACGCGCCTTGAGCTCCGCAACGGACATTTCCTGAATTTCTTATAAAGGAAAGCAAACAAAGAATTGAACTAAATAGCAGACATTTCTTTAAGCTGGGATTCGATTCCGAGCCGCAGTGATCATGATGCGAAAGTGTGAAACGAAAAGACAGAGAATTTGGATTGGGATTCAGTGATTTGAAGCGGCAAGGAATCAGCTTTTGAGGCAGAGAGGGATTAGAAAAGTAAAAGAAGCGGAGGAGAGAGGAGGGTGGTGATGGTGGTGGTAGTGATGGTGTGAAAAGAGGTCTCAGAGACAATTTTATCAGAGTTAACAGAGAGGGAGAGGCAAGGGTGAGACTGAATTGACAGACGCCGCCGGGTCCACCGGTTCCTACGTGTCAACTGAGTTATACTGGACACGGTGTCATCTGGTCCCACTGGAATTGATTTTTTTATATATATATATATATATATTTATATGTGAATTTCGTTATTATTAATATTTTGATAAATTGTATGAACTGATCGTCGTTTATTCTATTCAATTCCTATATTCTATTGATATAGGTATGAAAAGAAAAATTTGTCAGCGAAGATAAAAAGGCTGCTCTACCTAACATAGAAATTAATTTTATTGGTTAATAAAATTTTAATGAATTTAAGCCTAGAAATTCATTAATTCAACTTTTTGTGTACAAAAATAAATGCAATAATTGGAAGTCAACCCATATAATAAGTTCTTCTGAGGAAGGATAATTGGTGGCTAATAATTGAGAAATTGCAGTCTTTCTTCTTATTCTTATTCTTATTCAGAGTTTTCCCAAGTCAAAGCCATGCTTCAAATTTCAGATTCCCAATCCACAAAAATAAAAAAATAAAAAGATTTTGAAAAAGGTTGTGTACACGGCAAGTTAATGAACACAAAATTAGGATCCACGAATCAAAAATGTTATTTTTGTTTCAATATTTACTTGCTGAATCAAAATTTTCCTTGCCATAATAAGCATATTTGTCAAATTACTCACACATTGTGACATTTTTCTATATGACATTTCTTATATGTAAATTCATATGTGTGGCTGTACTGTATGTATCGATCAAAGCTACTCAATTCGTTAATATAAAATTTTCCTTTTTCTTTGGTGATGAAGAGAAGAAGAAAATATTAGAAGATCTTAAAATATGCAACAATGATATAAGATGTTGGTCAAGCAAAAATTTGTTTCCGTTGCCGGGAATCAAACCTGGGTCTCCTGGGTGAAAGCCAGACATCCTAACCGCTGGACGACAACGGATTTTTTGTTCTTAGCTAACACATTGTAAGAAAGACAAGTTAAAATGAAAAAGTGAGAGAAGAGAGAGAAAACGAAATGAGCTTACAAATTGAGCAACAATCTCTTATTAAATTAATGGTGATTTGCATTAAAAAATGGTAAAATTTTAATTTTTTTTATCAAAATAATTCTATTTTTGATTTTTTAATTATTAAATATATATATATATATATTCAATTTCATATTAAATATAGCTTCAGAAAGAATTTAATTCAATTTAATTTGACAGTAACATAACATTCCGAACTTATTTTTTTAACCACTTATATAAACAACTCTCATATTAAAAGTATATTTGCATTGATCTAGTTATATTTGTATAATTCTAAACTATATACGGCTAGTTTTGAACATATATATTTATAGTTTTGATATTTATGTATTTTTTAACTACTATTTCAAAAAAACTGTCATATTAATTTTAAAAAATAAATATCTCACACACACACACATGTGTGTGTGTAAACATGTTAAATTAAAATCAAATTGAAAGTATATAAAAGTTAAAATATAAAGAATAAATTTACCCCTATATTAATAGATTTGTGATCTCTTAACAGAATAAACGAAATATTTGCACTAGTTGAGAATAATGTAGAGCATCTTATGAATATGAAAATCATGGATGATATTCAAATCTTTTAAGAGAGATTTTGAAGAACATTCTCTTGAGACACACATTATCATCATCATGTAGTTTCATTATATTTTTTTCAGATAAATAACAGAAACCAAAGATTGCAGCTTACCATAGATTTGCAGTTTTACACATTACAAAAATGGCTAAATGCCAACTTAAACGCCTACTCATTTCATAATTTAAAATTTGAAATATGGTAAACACATCATGTGATGTGCACCTAAGCTTCTCTCAACATTCCTGTCAATTTATATTATATTATTTTCTTTTGCATACTTTCATTGATTTCTTTGTTGTTTTTTAAAAGTGAGATTTAATTCATGATTTGTTAGAAGCCCCTCGGTGAGAATGCAATGTTCAGCCTAGTTAAATAGTTAATTTTATGTCACTGCTTTTATGGTAGTAAAATCACTTTTTTTAAAAAAATAGTTCACTCAACTATATTTTTATTTTATTAAAGTCATCTCCACCCAGTTTTCCAATATGAGTAACCAAAAATCTAACGTGACACCTAACATGTCACTGAAAATTTATTATGACAGCTAATGTGTCACAAAAAATTTAATGTGGTAATTAACATGTCATTGGAAAATTGGCGAAAATAACTTTAGTACAACGAAAATATAGTTTAATAATTTTTTTTGGAACGAAATAAAATTTTATACTTTTACTGCAATAAAAGTAAAATTCAGCGATTATAGATAAAATTAACCCCACACAACTAAGCTTTTCTCAAGAATGGGAAAACACAGATTGAGGGATGCCTTTTGATGAGATATTTTAACCGTGTTAAAATATTGTGTTATATTTCACTTAATTTTATGAGCTTTTGAATTGAATATATTGCTTCCTTTGACATCGGATAAAATTAATAGGTCAAGCGAAAACAAATAAGCATGAAGATTTCGCAAAGCAAAAATT
Source organism: Balakata baccata (assembly GCA_949630135.1). Classification (NCBI taxonomy): domain Eukaryota; kingdom Viridiplantae; phylum Streptophyta; class Magnoliopsida; order Malpighiales; family Euphorbiaceae; genus Balakata; species Balakata baccata. Next base: position 15,322 of record CATIWF010108072.1, read on the forward strand.
ATAGAAAAAGTTTGTTCTGATTACAACATAATTGCAGTCAGAAAACCCTCGCAACAGACCTCCCCAAAAAAAAAAAATCATACAGAAAATTCCAATAATTGGTTATGTGAATAAACATGAGAACAACCGACAACAAGAACAATGTGTCACAATCATATATCGACAGCAAATTGAATCAAGGAATTAAAATAAATGTATGTTAAAGCCGCCCCTCAGCCATCATAGAACGCAAAAATGAGATAGTCGAAACCTGATTTGGCAACAAAATGTAATTAACCTCCGGAGTGAGAGACTGGAGTAGTTTCAAAGCGCCCATCCTTAAATACATGAATGTATTGTTGTGGCAAAGCATGCTCCACCTACGAAAGAAAGTCAAATCCATTAACTTTAGTAATTTTATAATTCACATATAAGAAAAATAGATTTCGTGCACCACATTGATGGACGGAGAATCATGGAAAATAAAATGTCTGAAACTGTGCCTCTCAAACATGCCAAATGTTCGAGAAGTTAAAACAGAGTAAAAGAATTTGGAACTTACCCAATCACCATCAGGCTTTGCACCAGGTACCAAAACATTGATCTCACTTGACTTGGCTGTCGTTACAGATGCTCCCATAGAATCTTTGCTCAAATATAACTGGCAGCCTGCTGTGTTGTCCACAGATATTGTTGGAGCTAAACCCTGTTACACAACATAATTTTATAAATCGAACTTATATAACAAACTAAGAATCAATTCCTATTTGTTTATAACTTATCAATAGCAATATCCATGTACGATTTTGATATCCTAGAAATCTAGATGCATTATCTTCTATACATATTTAAGGATGCTGTATAAGAATTAAAATATGAACATACCTGGCATTGCACCTCAACACCACTGCAATTCACAATCTCACAAGCAGCCACAACATCCTGTTATCAAGTTCAGAATGTGAAATAAATAATAAGCAAGCCAAATACACGATTCTACCACATAGCGGTGAAGTACTTTGCCATTCTTCTTTCGTTTTTTAAATATTCTGTACTAACCATAAATGCGACTCCCATTTTCGCACATTTATCAACTGTTATATTGTTCACTTTCCCTGCAAATTGTCAAAATAAGAAGGTTGCTCAGGTGTACTAAACAGAAACATAATGTAGATCCATAGATGCACAACACAAGTTCGCCTGATGAAATTCATTGTCCTTCCCTTCGTCATAGCCAAAGGCCAAGTCCTAGCCCATCTTAGAATGTAAGGACTTTTAGCAGTTATATTTCTTTTCATAGCAGATTACAAAGTAAATTTATAATTTACTAAGGCAATTTAGGATATTTATTTTTATATTTATTTCTCCAAATTAGATTGCCAGCTCTATGACATTTGATTTTTGGTTGAATTTAAATATTTTGGTTGTAGAAGCCTCAGGTTATACATCACTGTGTATACTTAGAATGATTAGAGAAAAATGCTAACAATGCTTATTAGATTATTAAGAGTTACCTTGAATCTGTAAAACAGAATCTTTGCATCCAAAAATATACACAGACTGTTTTGAATCACAGTCATCAATCACTAAATTCTTTCTCCCAATTTGATTCTCAACAACCCACCTGTGAAAAGAGAGGCAATACAACAAATCACATCATATGTCAACATGACAGCTCGTATGGAAATTAAATCAGATACAAACATGGCGCCTACTCACTTACGACCCATTTGAAGCTCAAGTTTTGGAGGGCCAGACTTAGAGAAAGCAGGCGAACTAGTACGGCCTTCCTTTCCACCGGAACTCACAGCACCAGTTCTATCTCCACGGTTCTTGGTCTTCATATCATCTGTGACCTTTCTAAGACCTAGAAAGCAAGAAAAGAATATCAGGGTAATCTATGGGGAAAAAAGAGAAGGTTTGTGAATCTGAAAAGAAACTACCTGCTGTCACAGACTTGCTTGAGCTGATTTCTTGGAAAACAGCTGCCATCCCTTCTTTTGGTTTTGATGATGAACGTTGAGTAGATTCAACACTTAAGAGAGAAGCTGGTGGAGGGGGCGAAGGAGCAGGAGCACTTGGTGCAGGAGCCTTAGATGGGGCAGAACTCGGCACTTTGCCAGCAACACACCATGTTGGACCCAAGGGAAAATGACTCTTGACATAATCCCTCAACCCTGGTACATAGAGCTCCTTCATGGCTTTGGCCCACTCAACATGATTCGGGTCTTTGCTTCTGTACTCTACGAGAACCTGAATGTTGCATTGGCAAGTGTCAGCAAGACAACTATTATTTTACTACTTTATTTAATAAATTATTCTCATATGCAATTAAATCATGTAATTACAGAGTATTGCAACAAAAATATTGATATCAAAATTGAAATTGACAGAGATCATCACTTAATAATGTTCTAACCTTCAAGTTCTTTCTACTAACTTTCTATATTTTTTCTTTTTTTTTTCCTTGTGTGAATAATTGGCTATCGGGATTGAGATAAGCTGTATAAAGATTTTATAACTCGGTCATATTTGCTAACTCGGTCTAAAGTAGAACAAATATGTCAACAAATTGGCATAAAGTGAATTTGCTGGGTATTGTAATTTGATTAAGTACCTTATTATTGTAAAATTCGGCCATTTGCCAACTTTCTTCAACATGCGCAATAGGCATGCTCATACCTTAAAATAAAAAGAAATATCCAAGTCAAACACCATGAAATCAAAAGTTAGACGGTACTATTTGAAAAATGAAATACTACAGAATTTACTAACCACAATCTTTTCCTGCATAGGCAATCCATGCCAAAGCTGTCAGACTGTCAGCAGCAGATTTCAAGTGGTTAAAGAAATCAGACCTCCTTCCCTCTGTCATTGCATTTGCTTTCGTGATCACTTCATTCAGTGGCTTGAGAAATTCAGCAAGCCCTGTAAGGTCAGGTTTCTGCACCATCAAATTTAAACTGATTAGCATCATCAAAATCCAACTGGCACAATGGAAATGGTGTGGCAAAGGGAACCAAAAGTGGAAAACAAATAGGACCCATGTCCACCGCTAGTTACCACTTCCCTGTGCTATAACTACATCTTACAGTTCCCATTCAGTAGTTAGAACATCAATTTGCAGCATTGAACTTTGGTGTGCAAAGTCCAAGGCTACATTTTAATATTCCTCCAAAAATGCCAGCTGAAACAAATATTTTGTCAACCCAAGTACGACATGACTTTGCTTTTAAACTTCCACAAAGTCTAAAAAGTCAGATCGAAATAACCTTTTAACAATTTCCCCATCTCAAAAGATTGACTTCATTCAATGTTCTACCACGGATGAGGAAATCAAAAGGCATCAGATAAGACACACACAAACACATATAAGGATCTACATATGCAGTTCGGGTAAATGATCAAAAATAAAATTCATCTAACGTTTTCCTTTATTTCTCGACGCACTAATAACGTGATTCTAATTGCCCAAAACAGCGTCATAAATGAAATTCCAGCTAAACGTCACTGTTATTTCACAAAATGCACTTCAATAGCGTCGTAATCTAGTGCTTCACCTAAGGTTTTAGAGGCTTATACCGTAATTGGACCAAATATATGACAATTCAATGTTTAACATGCACCAATGTGCATGAATGATTCTTCCCTCAAAATGGAACATTATTTAGAATCCAAGCTCAACAACAAAAACCTCAACACCAAAAAATGAAAATAAAAAGACAAAAACAGTACCTGAGTTTGCTTAGCCTTAACTAGAAGCACCTTCAGGGTGCTGAAAGCTTCTTGAACAATTTTTGTAGCATCCAAAACCTGACCTCCAATCTTCTCAGCAGCACTAGAAACCCTACCAAGATACTGCGCCATCAGATCATCGAACGCCACAATCGACGGATCCAATGCTGCTCCTGTCGCATCATCTCCGCCAATATCCGCCACACCACGAGTCGTGAACCCCGACGGCGATAGCGCCTCCAACCGCGCCACCGCCGATTCTAACCTGGCAATCAGCTTCTCCTCCATGGCCCCACACTGAACCTCTCCTTCTGTCACCTCTATATATATGTGGAGCAGATCTGAAGGGTGATCGTGAGAGTGCGGTTGATTACGAATGGATTATAAGGAGAGAATGTTTTCTTTTTTTTTTTCACCTTTGTTTTTCTCTCTTTTAGTTGTTATGGTTCCTTATGCACGCCGAAAGCGAAAATGGGCCGAGACAAATTCTCACTTAAAAATGTGGATAAATCATAGACATTTTGGCGGGTTAATAGACTGTGATTAAGAAGAATAATATCTATTTTTTATTACTTTGTTTCCTATTTATATTAAAAATATTAGTATTTTACAAATAATTTATTTATATCAAAAGAAATTTATGTGTTCATATATTTTTAAGAATGATTATATATTTGTTATATTCTCTTCGTTCCACATTAACTATCGTTATTATTTTCGATTATTTTATTAAGATTAAAAATTTATTAATTATTCTTAAATTTATAAAAAATAAATAAATTGTAAAAATTTAGTTACTCTTGGTTTTAAAAAATTAAAAATTTTGAATTCAAGGTAATATTAACCACTTTAAATTGATGAGTATGAAGGTAAATTTAAAAAAAATAATATTTAATTTTTATCGATAATATAAAAAAATAGAAAAATAAAATTTGAAATTTTCTTAAAAAATGACGGTTATTATAGAATGGAGTGAGTACTATTTTACCATTACGATTTTCTTCTTAATCTGGTAACTGATTCTGTAGATTAATTCATTATTCATCTTAAAAAAATTTCCGAATGTTAAGCAAATTACATTTGACACGTGTTGATTGTTGAGGAGGTTTTGGCTCTTCTTGCGAACCATCCCATTCGCCAAGCAGAAAAGAGAATCGATGAAATCGTTAATAGTAAAATTTTGACTCTAATTGATTATCAAGACAAACTGAGCTAAAATTTTGGCTTTTTTTTTTTTCAATTCTATTCAATTATAGTTGCATCTGAAAATTAGTTTGGTTGGACCCAATGTTTACATATGCATATATTTCCCTGACTAAAATGAATTTTTTATAATAAAATTTTATCACTTATATTAAAATGGTACCAAATTTTTATTTTATATTTATTTAGTATTACATTTTTGTAATTTATTTCAAATTAAAATATCTACCATATTTATAAAAAAAATTTATCTGACATGAATATTGGACATACACTTATTATCCTACTTTACGTGCCAATTTAGATAAAAATGTGACAAAAATATAACGTATTTTGATTTTTAGATATATTAGTGGGCAATATATAATATTTTTATTTAAAGTCACATGTGATGAGACATTATACTTATATTTCTAGTGTTCACATTAGATGAATTCTACCGTAAATATTGTATGTATTTTCACCAAAAAGAAAATTGTAACGATGTAATACTAAATTGATACAAACAAAGATTTTATATTACTTTGATGCAAGTGCGTTTTAGTAAAAAAAAAAAAAAATCATTTTACCCGTTTCCCACCTTAGCTGGCAAAATTGGAACATCTTGTGATTTGTTAATCTAATTACATTTGGAGCGTTGTTTATTCTAAAAAGAAAAAGGGAGAAAGGAGAAAGAATTTGCTTTATGGGAGGAAACAATTTCTTGATTGGGTTAGCTGTCAATGCGTACCATGTGGCGGGGACAACACCACTTTTTTACTTTCATAGAATCTGCAATTGCATTACCTGTTTCACTATTAAAAATTTTAACTCATAAGCCACAATTACATAATTTCAGAAAAAAAAAATGTATTGTCATTATCTTATCTAAGTTTGTATTAAGTCTTAATCAACAAGAGGAAAACCAGATTCACCAGTCTTGAGGCTAAAAACTAAAAACGTTCAGAATCATAAAAAAATGTGGATCTTGGCCCAAAGTTTGGACCCAATTGCATTGTCCCATTCGACCTGATCCTTGATTTGTTAGTATAATTAATTAATTACTGAATTTTAAATTCTTGGTTTTTACAAGGTTTTCTAATAAAATAAATGCCAAACGCATTGAAGGCTAGAAATTTTGTCATCAGTCACTGCAGCAGCAATGCCAATTAGAGGTTTAATTGGATCGATCTGTTAGAGTTTTTCATCCATAATTGCTTGCACATGCACACTGGCTCGCATTAATACGTGATGATGCCATTGGCCTCCCTCCCCTGTTAGGTCTCGTGAAACGGGAATGGGTAGTTGCTGCAAAACTAGCAACAACCATTATAACAGTGCTGCACCCATTCACATTTTCTTGAAAGCAACACAATTGCTACCATGATGAATTGGTGACAGTGGCAGAGACTTTTCTTAGGTGGTTAACTGCCTGAATTTTGAAGCTTTTGCACCCTTTCTTTGTCCCTTTAAAAACCAGCCATCTCTTTATGTTTGCTACTTCTACTATAAGCAAACTATATCAGAACTAAGGTAATCAAGTTGTAGGTAACTGCAAGATGATTTAGTAGGTGCAGTGCAATAATTCTGTCGAAGTAAAGGTTTCAAGGATAACTCATTTGGGCAGAGAAGATTATTTCTTTTCATAACAAAGCAAGCTAAGATTCCACATATTCAAATATGAATCCGTATTTACAGGGCTCATTTTAACCGTAATCTGGCACATTGTATCAGCAAAATGTAGGCTATTGAAAAGTTTGGAAGAAAGTGATATATGCACATCGAATACACGTAATACTAAGTATAGTAAATTGAAAACTATGCTACAAGATTATTTGAACTCGGTAACTATTGAGCAGCAATCATCTTCGCCTTGATCTTTCTGCTTCACCACCCCCTGCTTGTTTGCTTTGGACTTCGTTGGAAATGGCTGAATGAGAAGGGGGAGCATCTTTATGTTTAACTGATCTAAGTTCCTGCAAAAGATAAAAAGAAAAGAAATTCTGTCATGTAGGCTTATTTTCCCACACAAATGGCTAAAATTTCCAATAAGTAACTGAGAAGTATCAATATTGAATTTCAAAGGAATGAAAATGTTCATGACATCAACAAAATTGTGTTAGATCAATTTTGCTGAACGTAAGATGAAACGAAAAACCGCATATTAAGTCATTATCATTGAAAACCATACATAAAAACAAGCACAGATGTCTTACAGCACGAAAAGGAAAGTCATCTGCCTCAAGCATATGAACAATTTGCCCCATCTTTGGTCGCTTATTGGCATCCAAATCTATGCATCGAAGACAAACCAATAAGATTCTTTTCAAAGCTCTTGATGAAGGCTGGACATCAATTAGAGGATCTAAAACCTCTTCTCCTCGACGACTAGCTACCATTCCTTTAAACCAGTCAACCAAGTTCATCTGAAACAAATTCAATGGAAAGAAGTTATGCAATGATGACTCTCTAATATGCTGAAAATTAATAGAAAATCTTGATAATCACCTCTCCAGCTGGCCTGGAGTAATCAATTGGGCTCCTTCCTGTTATCATCTCCATAAGAAGAATCCCAAAACTATACACATCACAGCCCTCATTGAGCATACCAGTGCTTGCATAATCAGGAGAAACATATCTGGATCAAAATGGTCATGAAATTATATGCATCATCCTCATGATTGAAAACTGATATAGGAATCTGAGAAAGTACAAACCCAAATGTTCCCATAACACGCGTAGTGACATAGCTTGAGTCAGAACCCAAGAGCTTGGCCAGTCCAAAATCTGAGACCTTGGCGTTCCACTTCTTATCCAGAAGTATGTTGCTGGATTTTACATCACGGTGCACAACTTTAGGTTCTAAACCCTCATGCAAATAGGCTAGCCTGCAGCAAAGATAGGAATCATAGAAGTTCAGGAAAAAAACGCTACAATACAAAATGACGTAAATAAAAAGGAAAAAATTGAAATAAAGTTTCATGGAATTACCAGCCAGCAACAACTACAGTTCTTTAAGATTTTGCAAAGAACATTATCATATAATTTATCTTGACTGATTAACATTAAATAGAACTGCAAACCTACATAATTAGTATCATTTGTGGCCTAAAACTGGCAAACAATTGATGCTCATGAAAATAAAACAACAATATACTGTACCCTTTTGCTGTGCCAATGGCAATCTTCATTCGTATATCCCAGGTCAACGGGCTGAGAGGGCCTACATCACCATGTAGCCACTGCTCCAAATTGCCATTGTCAACATATTCGTAAACAAGCATCCTGCACACACAATTAAAGTATCAATTAGGAAGAAGAAGAAAGAAGTTGCCAGTTCAAATGCGTATAACAATCTGGTTTATCGCAAATACCTACGAGCACCTTCTGCACAATACCCCACTAGACCCACCAAGTTCTTGTGCCTTACTTTTCCAATGGCTTCGACTTCCACCCTGAATTCCTTCTCTGCCTGACCCCTGCAAATACCAAATACCCACTGATTAAAAACATTACGGTTCATATTCCTTAGTCATTTTAGTTCCACAAAAATTCTGAAATAGTCGATTGAGATCAACCCTTTAGCATCTAGATTGGAAAAAGAAAAAAAGAAAGTTCAAAAAAAAAAAAAAAAAAGAAGGTTGAAGCCTCCTAATTCGTAGAAGAAAAATGAAAGTTGAGAAAGTACAAATCCTTGGTAAATTGGTAATAAATAATTAAATATGAAAAAGAACTAAAGAACAAAGTAACCTTCTACTTTACCCAGTACTCCCTCACAAAGCCCATCTGGCACCGACACAGAGACAAAATCAATCCAGATGATACTCATTGCTTCCTTAATTATTTGCATTAACATCGCCTAGTTCTACTAAATTAAAACAGCAAATTGAAAAAAAAAGAAAAAAAAATAATAATAATATTGCAACTAACGTTAATCAAAGCAGGAAAAATCGTCGGATTATTTCTTTTGAATTATTTTCGTGAGAAACAAAGGGAAAACACTCACTTGTTGTTAAGCAGATTCTTCACAGCCACAACGGAACCATCCTCTAATACACCTCTATAGACGACACCGTATCCTCCTTCACCGATCACATTCTCCTCGGCGAATCCACAAGTCGCAACCTCCAGCTCCTTCAAGCTATACCACCGACCCCACCCTATATTCTGCTGCATCTCGACGGACGACACGTCACTACTCGCGCTGCAAGACGCTTCATCACTGTCTCCGCTCTTCTTCGGCTTTTGCTTCCCTTCTCCGACCTCAACATCAATGACAGTCTCAATCTCCTTCTTTATTATATTCACATTTCCAATTTTGACCTCCTCTTTCCCGTAATTCTTATCCAAAGCTTTAATTTCTACGATTTCTTTTGACACTAACGGGATCAGGCCGGAGCTGTGCTTCACAAGCATCTTGTTCCGTCTCCGCAATGTGCGGCGCGAGCGGATGCAGAGGAAAATGAGAAGGAAAACTATAAGTATGCATATGGAAATAATTGCAATTATAACATAGAGTTTTAGATTAAGAATCGGTGTTTTGGAAGTTAATTTATGAGTCATAGAATTGTTACTGATGTTGTCGGAGGAGGAAGTATCGGTGCCGGAGACCGACATTGATAGTTTCCGGCGAGTAGTGAGATTTTATTGGAAAATTCCAAGGAAAATGAGAGTGTTTGGTTGGGAAGAAAGTTGAGGGTGAAGCCGTTGAAAATTGAAGTTTGCAGGGAGAAGAAGTAGAGGAAAAGAGGGTGTGAGTTTAACGGATACAAAGTAAAAGCAAAAGCAGAAGATTGAAGAAGACAAGTTGAAAACGTTCTAACGTTGGCTGTCACTGTGATTTCTTAAATTTTGGGTCTGTAAATTGAAGTTATTACAAGAGTGCCACTGAACTTTTCACTTTGTTCGTTCGTTCCTAGCTGGACAGTAAAACAGTATTTACCTTTTTTTTTTTAACTGAATTATCTCTTTTTTTTTTTTTTTTTTCAAATCCTGAAATTTGCTTTAGCAATGCACTTTAATGTTTTTATTTTTTTTCAAACAATTTTTATAGTGTCGAACTTTAGATTTTATGAGATCGATCTAAGTTTCTCTTACTACTAAGATACGTGTGAGGACTCATTTATGTTTCTTCTTTCATAACTATATTTGTAAGGATAAATTCGAGAAATATTTATATAAATTCAATGTATTACATTATTTATAAAAATAATTTAATCACAAAATAATATATATATATATATATATATAGTATTTACATTTATTTATAAAAATACAACAATTAAATACATATTATAAATTTTTTATAAAATATATATAGAAATTAATCAGTTTACTATATGCTGATTTATATTACTGAATAGTATTGATTGATATGAGTATAATATAAATATATATTATTTTATAATTGAATTAGCTTATAAATAATATATTTACTTAAAAGTTTGTCCTTCTCTCTTATATTTATATCGTGAATTTTTGGTCAAACACTTAAAACTAATGTTTATTGCTGATTCCATTATAATTAAAAAGTTATTAATTAGTTTTATATTTTTTTAAAAATGAATTATAAAAAATAAATTACTTTTAGTTTTTTTATTTAGTTTTAAAACAATAAAAATTTTGAATGATGAGTATAAAAATAAATTTAAAAATAAATAAATAATTTTTATTAATAATATAAAAGTGATAAATAAATAAATAAATAAAATTTTAGATTTTTTTAAAAGTGAAAGTTATTATAAGACGGAGATGCTACTCACTAATTAGTGTATCTTCTGCCTTATGTTTATATCAAGAATTTTTGGTCAAACAATACTTAAAGCCCATGTGAACTTATTATTGTGCATTGGAAGTGCAAAAAAAAAAAAAAAAAACCTCAAGACCGAATCGTAGGAGAATTAAGATAATCACTGTGATTAGAAAGGAACAAACCCTTGGTTTCCAAGTTCCTTAATCTTTGGTAAAGACAAACTAATTTGGGAATACATTTGAATTAAAAAAATTCATTCAATTTCATGACCAATGATACCCATATTACGCAGAGCACAATTTTAGGACAGGAAAATAAACATTCATAAAAAGAGGAATATTGAAAGAAAAATATAAACTGGTAATTGTCACTGCGTCACTTGTCGCTGTCAGTTGTCTTAATAACCCGGCTGCACGTGAATGTCAATGCAACTGTCCACCTAATTCCTTTGTCAAGTTCCCCCCAAAGGCATAATCTTGCGTTTACTTGTACATTTTTTTTTTTAAAATTTTTCCATAAGATATCCGGTGCGCATACAGCCAGCAAAGTGAGGTCATTTTGTGGTATACATGTATTATATGGCCCTACTTAGCAACGAAGGGTAGGGTCTATTACTTCAAAAAAAATTTCTCAGGAACACGAGCAATTAGTAATTGAAGAAAGAAATTCATGAGTTACTACAAGGCATTGGAATTTTGAAGTATATGGGCACGTATTTAAGTTTAAGCAGTTGATGAAGGAGCGTCACTCACAGTTATCACCAACACACTCAATCAGTATGAATCAAATCCCAATATCTATTTAGCTCCTCTCTCCCGTGGGTCCTTTTCTCTTTTTCATATTTCACCGACTTTTCATTAATAAGAAAAATATTTTAAAATTCAATTTTTGTTTTTGTTGCTTTCATATACATATATATGATTTCGTAATAGTTTGTCTCAAAAACAAAGTGAATGATTTAGTTGTTGAATATTTAAGACGTAATATATAATTGACAAGAGAATATGTAACGGTACATTGGTAAGGGTTGGTGCCGTTGCGAAAAGAGACTTGAGCCTTAATTTGTCGTAACCATAAAGTGGGAATGCAAGAAAATATTTTGGATTTATAACGAGTAAGTTGTCCCACACCAACAAGTGTATGGTTGAATTTGTTACTGTGATTGGTACCTGCACTGGAGATTAAAGTCTTAACTCTCAAGACTTGCATTGGAGACTTGGAGTAATTGAATGCATATTTAAGTATTCAGCCCATAAGTTCCTGTACCAAAAACTTGTTGTTCAAGGTCCTTCTTATTAAAAAAAAAAAAAAATGTCCGAAGAAGACTTTAGTATGTTGATTGGAAAACCAAGCAAAGTAGCTGAGGCCTTTTTTCGAGAAAGGGGAGCCCATCAACGAAAATAAGGCCCAATTCACATTTGAACATGTGAAATTTGATGTTTTAAGTTCAACAGCTCCGACCCAAGTTTGATGTTTTACGTATGCATGGAACATATGAATGATCAATTACTTACTCTTGTATTATTTAAAGCTGTGCAAGGACTGTCCTCTCCAAGTTTGAGAGTCTTCTTGTTTGTGTTTTTACGTATGCATAGATGATATCAGTCACGGATCTAAAATTTTTTTTTTTTAGAGCAAAGTTAATTTAATGGATAATAAATTAAAATTTATGTAAAGGTTAATTCTCTATTAGGGGATAATATGTGTTTATAAACAAGTAAATCATAATCATTTTTGTCTCTATTTCCAATTATATTGTGATATAATTCAATAGATTCATTAAAATTCATAATACATTCTGAAACACAGAAAAAAAAAATCATTGGTTTATCAAATTAGCTATCAAGCCATGGAAATGATTCAACAAAAAACAGAAACAAATCAACTTTCTGTTTTACATCAACGTGGAGTAATTCAGAATATTTAAAAATCAGGAAAACTTTTTTTTTATTCTTCATGTCCAAAATTATTAGATAAAAATTTAAAGATAAAAAAAGAAATAAAGAATATAACCGATATATAAAAAAAATGTAAGTTATTATGTAAAATAAATAATATAAAATTTTCCAAAATTAAAAAAAAAACTAACTGGAATTAGTTCAATTGGTATATTTATGATGAAATAGTTATAATAAAGGTGAGAGGTCATGAGTTCAACACTCAATTTATATAAAATGTACTCAAAAAAATATACTATAATTTATCATAGTTAAAAAATTACTTCAAGAAGATATTATAAACAATATTGAACTAAATATTGAACTAAATTTGAGAAAATAAACTGAATTAAAAGATAAATATCAATTCTCATGTAATCAAATATTCATATTTCACATACTAATGAATAATAATAATATAAATATATAAAGGCACTCAAACATTAAATAATATGTAATATAAAAAGAGCCAAAAGTATTTTTTTTTTTTTGTATTTTTCAAGAACTTACTACATAAAATATATAAAATTAAGTTTTACATTTTTAAATGGGCCAAGATATTAATATATATAAAAAATTAGAAATTAAATTGAATAATAGAAAACATTTAAAGTGGCATGGGGGCAATTGCCTTATTGCCCCACTGTGTATCCGTCCCTGGATGATATGAATGACCAAATACGTAGTTTGTCATTTTCAAGAGACGAAGATGAGGAGTTGCTAAGTCGAGGGAAATAGTGTATAGGAAGCTAGGTTAATTTGCTATATGCACAGTTAGAAGGTTTCTCACATATAGGAATATTAATTAACTTTACGGTGATGAAGAATAGGATGACAAGTCTCTAGAAGCCGGGCAGAGGTGTTAGCATTAAGGAGATCAGTCAGCAACTTTGTCTTTTCCAATTCTTTCACCAAGTGGATCTGCAAATAGTCATCGACAAAGGTCCATGGGCATATGACAATCATTTGCTTCTCCTCCACCAACTTAAACCGGGTGAGGTTCCTACTGAAGTTCAACTTTTCAAGGTAAACATGTGGGGTGCAAGTTCAAGATCTTCCTGTGGAGAGAAGGTAGGAGAGCAACTTGAGAATTTTCTGGGCACTTTTTTCTAGTACAATGCTAATAATAATTCTGGTGGGTGGAGATGTTACATGAGAATTAAGGTGAGGATTGATGTGAGACATCCTATTAAGCGGTGTAAGAAGATTCGAAGAAGTCAAGAGGAATGGTGCATCGTCAATTTCAAGTACGAACGTATTAGCATCTTTTATGCTGTGTAGGTCATACTGATCGGTTTTGCGAGCAGAGATTCTTGGTGCTGAAGGCAGAGATTCAGAAATCCTGGGATTCCTAGCTTAGAGCGCTACCTAGATGAAATTTTAGCAATGAAGGAGAAAGATGGTTGAGGGACTCTTCCGATGAGATTGGGCAGTTTTCAGTGGGTGCAGTTACAAGATCGGTTAGTGGAGAGGCACAGGATGGTGGGCAGTTACGGGCTAATAATGCGATAATAATTATGAATGATAAGGGGGAGTTGGAACGTGGGGTTGCTTTGCGTGGAAAGAGAAGTCATAGTGAAAGTGTAACTTTAAGGAAAATGTGGGCTTGATCCTGGTGGAAGATAGAAAAAGAAGAACAGGCTCCTTACCTGATACAGGCCCAGCTCAAGAAATATTAATAGATGAGAACACGAGTAACCAGGTCCATGGTTTCCAGGTTCAGGATTCTATGGCCCATCTATCCTCTTCATCGGCTTGTCTTGCAGGCCAGGACAATCGAGCTGAATGAAGCGCATAAGCTGGAACAGCAGAGGGTTGGGCCACCCTTGTACAGTACATGTTTTTTGCGAGATTGTTAAATCTCTTAGGCCATCCTTAGTGTTTCTTTGTTAGACACTAGTTAATGCTTCGAAGATTGAAGAATTGAGAGTTAAAATTAGGTTTGTTGGAGCGTTTGCGGTAGATTGTATAGGTAGAAGTGAGGGGTTAGCAGTTTCATAGAGGGAGGCAGATTTGTTTACAGTTACTCGGTTTTCACAGAACTTTATAGATGGTGAGGTTTGTGAGAGTGGGTCTGTTAGCAGTGGCATTTAACCGGCTTCTTTAGATTCCCTGAAAGGCATCGGTAGCTAGATTCATGGAATTTGATCAGGAACCCCCATGCACAGTCTAAATCACTTTGGTTTATTATAGGAGATTTAAATGATACGTTGTTTGAAGTGGACAAAAGTCGATTCCACAGTCGAAGTGGTCTGTTAGCAGTGGTTTTAGGAAAAAGACCCGGATATGTGTTCCTTGACATGAGAACTATGAATTAATGTATTCATATGCTCAAAATGGAGAATATGTGAATAGAAATTGAAACTCAAAGTAAGCTCCTTGCTAAGGAGATATAAAGAAAAAAAGTGAAAATGAGAGTTTTGTTCCACATTACTAATATGTGAAGTTGGACTTGTATTTATATATTAAGCTACATTCCCACATGAGTAAGAAAGTAACATGGAAGACTCTTTCTCACTCGCTCAGATGCAAGGGGGTACAAATCCATGGTCCGGGATAGGCTAATGCATGGGTGCGTGACCTGCGTACATGAATGTCGGTCCAAAATCTCGTGGTCCAGAACAAGTCCAATTTTAACATTTTTTTTCTGGAAATTGAAACAAAACTCTCGTGTTGATCCATACGGCTAGTAGTCTGTCACGCCCGTATGGATCTACATGGTCGTATGGATTCTACACTCTCGTGTGGATCCATACGGCCAAGCCACTGACGAGCCCATGTGGATCCACACGCCTGTGTGGATTGTATTCCAGATTAGTCTTTTAAGCTTCTTGTCTTTTGGAATTTCATTTTTTGATGTTTCAAAAATTAATTTCACCATTATCTGAGAGTTACAAAGATATTATTGATAGCCTTTAAAAGAGATTAATCACAATTAATCCTATGTTTCCTCCATCTAGTATAAATAGGAGTTTTTGGCTTGTATTATAAAGAAGTTTTTGAGAGTTGAGTTTGCTTCTTGTTGAAAAGTTTTTTTCTTCTTTTACTTTATTCTTCTCAAGTGATAGAGAGTGTGACAAATACTCAGTTCGCTGTAAGTACGTGTTGTGTATTCAACAACTACTTGAACAACTACTTGAAATCTGTTGTATCCTGTGAGACAAATGCTAGTTATCTTAAATACCGGTGGTAGGAGGCGAATTTGTCTTAAGGAAACTGTGTGGAACACAGGCCTCAGATCATTTTCCATTTCTCTTATTTTTTTAATATTGAAATAAAAATTTCTCCTATTGTTATTTTTCTAACAATCTTACAACAAATTTCATTTGTTAATTCTTTATTCAGATTTATTAATTCTTGGAATTAATATTGCTTTTTATTGTTGTAGTATGAAATGGAGAACACCGTAGCTGCTACTAATGTTCAAGATGGATCCCAGCCATCAGTTTCTGTTGCTCGAGTTGTCTCTCCGGTTGTGCCTGTAACGGTACCTGTGAACCATGGAGAGAAACTAGAATAATTCAATGGATTGAATTTTAAGAGGTGGCAGCAGAAAATGTTGTTTTACCTAACTACCTTGAATCTTGCATGATTCTTGGTTGAGGACACTCCTACTCTTAAAGAGGATGAGTAAGATATCCAAACAAGGATGACCTATGATAGTTGGCATCATTCCGACTTCTTGTGTGAGAATTATGTCATGAATGAGCTGCATGATTCATTATACAATATGTATAGTGAAATCAAAACTGCAAAACAGTTGTGGGAATCGTTGGACTGAAAATATAAATCTGAGGATGCCGGCGCCAAGAAATTTATAGTGATATGTTTCCTAGACTATAAAATGGTGAATTCCAAGATTGTGGTAAGTCAAGTTCAAAAGCTTCAAGTTATTCTTCATGATATTCATGCTAAAAGAATGAACTTGAGTGAAACCTTCCAAGTGGCTGCTATGATTGAAAAATTACTCCATGACTAGAAAGATTTCAAAAATTACCTTAAGCACGAGCGAAAGAAAATGAATATTGAGGAACTAATTATTAGACTTTGAATTGAAGAAGATAATAGAGGTTCAGAAAAAAGGAGGGTTGAATTCTTCTGAGGCTAAGGTAAATGTAACACCTTATACATGTGGTTATCACTTATACTTGTATCATGTTCTCATGTCTTGCATAAAATAAGATATAGTCCTGTTATAATGAGGGAATTTTTTTTTTTATCATATATCATATATTTTAACAGTTTAGATACTATGTTGAATTATTGCAATTAGAAAGTTCAAGGCCAAATACATATTTACACATCATTGCTTATTTACAAATTTATACATATACAGCTACACAACCAAAAATACAAATGTCATGTTCCTATACATATGTGCAATGCAAGGAGAGAGATTGGTGAGGCTCGGCCGATGACCTGTGATCCATGTCCTCTATATGGTATGCACCTCCAAATTGAACTAATCACTCGACTCTGCCTGAAAATAATGCAATTTGATGAGATGCAACTCAATGAGAATAATTATCAAAAGCTTTCTAAAGTACTAAGCCAATCACAGTTAAAAGTAATAATCATCATTCCTACACATTTTACATGTCATTCTATTTATTAATATCACATCAATATAAATCATATTAAATTATATA
>CATIWF010108085.1:0-25624 GCA_949630135.1 Balakata baccata
ACTTCTTGTATATAATTAATAGCTCTCTAATCATATCCAAATTAATAAACCAGCAAATAGCTTTTCTTGCCAGTTTCCCAAGGCACAGTTCTAGACCCAGAAAAGAAAAGGCAAAAAAAAGTAGCAGATTTTCCTGGCTAAAGCTAGCATCTTCTCAAGAGAAAGAAACACAAAAATGGGTAACCATAAGATGGGTTTGACTGGAATCATGATTGGCGCAATTGCAGTGTTACAGGCGGCAAATGTTGCTTCTACTACATATACAGTTGGTGACAACATAGGATGGACTATCCCTTCTAAGAATTCAGTTGGGTTCTATGAAAGCTGGGCTAGCAACAAGACATTTTATATTGGAGATTGTAAAATCTCTTCTTTCTCGCTTAATTTTCCCCCTTTTTTTTTATTTACAAGACGTCCGTCGAAAGTTGAAATTTCATACCAAATCAATACCATTAAACTACAACTTATTTTATATATAATTATTGATAACTTTATACTATTAAACTACAACTTATTTTATATATAATTATTGATAACTTTTGTCTCTTGTAGTTAGTGGTCCTTACACAGCTAAAGCCCCTCCAATGCTTAATTTAATAAGAATAAAAAATGAAAAAAAATATAACTAGAGAGATCAAAAGTTAACTTACCTCTTAAATATGTTGTTTGAGATTTTTATAATTTTCTTCATCATCATATGTCTAATCCCTTTCTAGTATAATATGACTTAAGCCGACTTTGTTAGATTATGATTATGACTAATTGTTCACGTTAGTCATCAGGCGCCGCGCTTGAACTGTATGCACATTTAATATTCCTTACATGTCGTATCAGTGTCCTGCTCTATGCACTGTAGTTATACAATATTTTTGTCCTTTATAGGAATGTCGGAAATTAAATCATAAGAATTAGTAATGTCGTTTCATGGGGTCATAAGATATGTAGATCGTGAGATCATGGAATCTTATATGATTGTAGTGTCTCCCTTATGGGATCGACGAATCATAAGATCATGGATCAGAGGATTATAATCTAGCGAGATTACATCTTGTTACAAATCGTGAGATCATAGGATCTTATCTGATTGTGTATTGTCTCCCTTTTGGGATCGACGGATCATAATATAGTGGATCAAGGGATCACAATCTAGCGAGACCTCTCACCTAAATATGATTGAACTAATCAAATCATGATTCAATTTTAAAAGAGTTAATCATATCCAGCTCTTTATATTTGTTTGTTATTGCCATTTTGCCTTCTAAAATATTTTTTGCTTCAATTTGCCTCCTAAATTCTACTTTTAATTCATATTCTTACATTTTAGAAAGATATAACATCTAGTTTCCCAATATTGACATGTCATCATGTTGTATCAGTATTATTGTCATGTCATGTTGACATGACATGGTAACATGTTAGCACGGGAAAATAGATAATTACATCTTTATAAAATGTAAGAAGATAATGTAAACAAAAAACTAAATTTAGAAAACAAACCGGATAAAAATGAATTTTAAGGAGCTAAACTGCATTATGGCATTTAAAAACATTGGTTATTTTTGGATAGTGTTCAACTGGACTGGAACACATGACGCAGTTGAAGTAGCCAACGAAGAGGAGTACAAGAAGTGCTCAAAGACAGGAACAGCAATGATAGCAAATGGACAACTGGTCCCTCTAAAAGCTAATGGAACTCGCTACTTTCTCTGTTCAGTAGGCTCACATTGTGAACTAGGCATGAAGGTGGCAATCAAAGTCGGGAATGGATCAATTTCACCACCTCCACCACCAGTTTCTCCGTCTGCAGCTCCTTCCCTCGCCGTCGGTTCCTCATTAGCTGCTATCTTCTCATCCATAGCCATCCTCTTCTTGAAATATGTGAAGCATTCTTGATGAACAATAGAGCATGTTAATTGGGTTGCGGAATAGGGTGGTGTTCGATTTTTGGAAATTTTGAATGGAAGTGAATAAGATTCAACAAAAATTTTCAAATTGAATCTAATCCTATTGTTAACTTTTTTTTTTTAATTATTAGAATCCGAACTGAATAATATTATTAGTTTTAATTTAATATAATTACTAGAAATTAACATAATTGAGCATTAAAATAAACAATAAATATTTAAATATTTATTTATTTTATTTTAAATAATACCAGTAAAAGAATATATTGATAACACTTCAAGTTTATATAATTCTATGGGGTAAATTATAAAAAAAATTTTGAATTTTGTACTTTATCACAGTTATATTCAATTCTTTAAAAATTTGAGTTTAATTATATGTAATTTAGATTATGTAACAAATTTTATTTCGGATTAATTGGATCTCACTCCGAGCATAAGTAGTGATGAATTGGAAAACATAAAAAATATTAAAAAATGATGTGGCATACATAGTGCATCTGATGTGAAAAAAATTGTTGCATATACAAAAACGGCACCTTTTTTCATAGTCCAAATTTCAATTTGAAATTATTTTATGCTGAAACAGTCAATTTTGGGTGCTTTTTTATAGTAATCTTAAATTACAGCTATTTAATATTAAGAATAAGTTTACAAAATTTTCAAATAAAGAATTTCAAATTGGATTTTGGATTGTGTAAAACAGCGCTCTTTTATTACAAATGGTCACATAGCAATTTTTTTTTCTACATTAAATCCATTATGTATGTCACATCATTTTTTAATATTTTTTATGTTTTTCCAGATTATCGTCACATAAGTTCGAAGTGAGGTCCAGTTCTCTTTAGACAAGATTTGTTACAAAACTCAAAATACATATAATTAAATTTAAATTTTTAAAAAATTAAATATAACTGTAATAAAATATAAAATTAATGATTTTTTTTTTTATTTTTGTGATTTACCCAATTCTATTTATGTAACTCAGTTATATTTTAAAACAATAAACATGGTTCAACAATTTTTTTGAACAACATAGTGACATTAATGAATATCCAACACATATTTGCTATGGAATCATTTAATAATATTTCTTCCATAAAAAACGAAAAAAAATGGAAATTAACCAACAAACCTAAGAATTGCTAGCAATAATTGCCTCAAGGCTTAAGCTCCTCTGAAGTTATAAGATTTTATTTGAATTTTGTAAGTGATTTGTTAGGGCATCTCCAACCTAAAATTTTAAATTTGGAGCAATTTTTACACCAAAATTCATTCATTTAAGCACTAAACAATATTTTATCTCTTACTCATTCACTCCAAATATTACACCAAAAAGAATATTCCTTAGAATATTCTATTTTCTTTCTTCTAATTTAATTATCAACATTTACATTAACTTTCTTCCTATAATTATTATCGATAATTATTTTTTAATTTCAAATTAAATATTTAATCATTATTAATTTAATAAAATATTTATTTTATTAATTTGATAAAAAAATATTTTTATTATATAATCTAATTAGAAATTAAAAAATTATTTTATTATGTAATTTAATGAGACATTAAAATTATTATATAATACCATAAACCATTATATTAATTATTATATTATGAAAGATATAAAGCACAAAAATATAATATTTAACATATTAAAACACATATTACAATATATTAATAATTTCATTAATTAAAACAATATATAAAATTAATTATTATATTATGAAAAATATAATTAATTATTAAAATTGAAAGATATATAAAATTAATTGTTATATTATAAAATTAAAAAAAATATGTGGGCTCCATTTTTTGTACTATGAATAATGCAATTTCAAATTTGGAAATGTATTATTCATAACTCTAAAAATAGAACAAAATTTGAAGTTAGGTTGGAGCAAGATTGATAACAATTCAACTACAAATTTAGAGTTGGAAATGCCCTTAGTGGTGGTCTATAAGGCAACTAGGCTTTCTATTTTAGCCTTTTTCAGGTTTTAGTCTCTAAGCCCAAATTTAGATTATAGAATCCAATCCAAACAAAATCAATTTCATATCAAGTGCCGAAGAGAAATGTGAGAAGTTATTACTGTCTTTTCTCTTTTGCATGTATAGAAAATAGGAAAATTTTTAAAAATAAAAAAGAATACGCTTAAATATTTTTAAAAATACCGATATTTATAATTTTCTTCAAAAATACTAAATTAATTTTTTAAATTTTCAAAAATACAAAAAAAAAGAAGGAAAAACTTGTACGATAAATTTATTCTTTCCTCAGCGCTAGCGTTCTATTCGAAATTTACCTAAAGTCTGCAAAATTTACCATAGCGTGCTGACTCAGTACTAGTTTGCTGCCCAAAATATATTCAAAATAAAATATATCTAAAGTTTATCATTCTTCGACACCATTGTGTTATATAAAAGTTCACTCTTATTCAACGCCAACGTGCTATCTCAGTGCAAGTGTTGTTATTTTTGAAAACAAAAAATTAAAAATATCAATAAAATTAAAACTGAAATCGGTAAATATGAAAAAAAATATCGATATTTTTAAATTAAAAAAAATGGTAAAGGGTGAAATTCTCTGTTGAAAATATCATATAATTTTAGGAATAAGTTTTATGATACTTGAATTTGAATATCTAGTAAAACTCCTTGTATTAAAAAAATAATTATATGATTTCATCAAACCCAAATACTTAAATAATTCAATTATTTCTGTAGCATAATAAAACTACTTTGTCAACTTGTTTAACCTATCGAAATCATAAAGTCCAGTTACAGTCACATTTAAGTTCATGTGCTTTAAAAAAAAATTCAAAATCAAAATTCAAAGTTTGAGAAGCAACATGAAATTCTATGAAGACGGTGTTATACAAAATTAGCTAACAAGACCCTATTGATTTGACAAGAAAATTCGATAAAGACGGTCAATTGCGCAAAGGACAATTGATATCTAAAAGAAACGTGTCCCAGTTTTCAGAAAATTTGTCTAAAATTGAAAATGTCGTTGTCGTGATCCTTCTTTATCTTCTCCCGTTGCTGGCCTAAATATAGCAATTATCCATTTTTATCATAGTAAAAAGAAAACAGAAAAATGGCTAACCGTAGGATGAGTTCGATTGGATTCATGATAGCTGCAGTGGCTTTATTACAGACTGTAAATCCTTATGCTGATACCATATTTACTGTCGGTGACCGCTTGGGATGGACTGTTCCTTCTAATAAATCTCTTGATTTCTATAAGAATTGGTCTGAAAACAACACTTTTCAGATTGGTGACTCTCTGTGTAAGCTTTCTTTCTCCATTTTCTTTGTTTGATATTGGAATTAATGTTAATTAATTATCTGGGTTTCATTCAATTATGTTAATATTTTGATTATTTGTTAGTGTTCAACTGGACTGGAACACATACAGCAACAGAAGTAGCAAACGACGAGGAATATGGCAACTGCGTAAAGACAGGAATAGCATTAGTAACAAGCGGTGTAATTGTCCCTCTCAATGCAAATGGAACTCGCTACTTTGTTTGTTCAATTGGCAAACACTGTGAACAAGGTATGAAGGTGGCTATCAAAGTCGGAAATGGAATTGCACCACTGCCTCCTCCGCCGTCTGCGGCTCCTTCTCTCCATTTTGGTTCCTTAGCTGCTCTCGTCTCCTCCACAGCCATCCTCTTTTTCCAATTATATCGAAATTCATTGTAAAATGACGCTCATAGCTGCACTCTTGTGGTAATTAAGTGTGATTGATCACCTTTTTCTTGATAGGTAATTAAGTTGTTCCACTCTACATTTCCTTTGATATTATTTATTTATTTATTTGGCTTGCCTTGCCCTTTCAAAAGCACAATTATAATTTGGATCTAGTAATGATTGAGCAAATATAGTTTAGGGCACATGGTACTTTGATCACATAACCATTTCCCAAGTATTTTGGTAAGTGTGGCCTACTGTCAGTGACAACTTGCTCTCTCAAAACTAGAGCAATAGCTCCATCATCTTCCTATTTGACAAACTGTATTTCACAGCTGTTGTACAATGTCATCCTAAATATGATGAGTACTTATCTTGAAGATAAATTTGACATTATCTCTCTTTTAATTTTGACAACAGAAACTGAGTGTTTGCCGTTTCCAAATAAAGTTCTAATCTCAATGCCTAAGTGGCACTATCTAAATTGTAAAACTAAAGTTTGGTCAAGCAAGCCTTTCCCCCTCCCCCAACAGATGAAAATGGGATGGTTCCAAAAAAGAGTTATGGAATGGTGTCTTCTTGAATTTGAGCTTTGGGTATTGAGAAAGCGTTTTACCCCCTAAATAAACCCACCCGACGCACAAATCCATATTACTAGATAGTTTAAAACAACAGAGGGGTGGGGGGGAGGGAAAGTTTGGTCAAGCCTTGCTTTGCTACTCGGCCAATTATTTTTCATCCTAAGTACGATTAATGTTTGCCCCGGAATCCATAAGGAAAGAAGCTTAATTTTGTTAATTACATCTTGCTGGGAAAAGTTAAATTTTTCAACACATGGGTAATAACCTTAAAAGACAAGCAACTCTACTAATTTGCTTTTCCTTGTACAACACATGTTATGAACTCTGGCACATAGAAACCACAAAAAACGACACTTTTTTTCCATTTGCCCCCAAGAATTGAAACATAAATCCATTCAGCAGCAATTTCACAAACTGAATTCAAAGTAAATGCAAAACAAAAGGAACAAGACTTCCAGACAAGCAATCTTCTTGCCCTCCAGGAATATTATGGAGGACGACGAATAAACAATATCTAATTAAGCAGCCTGTCACATTTGCCTTTTCAACATCAACTAGGAATTTGCAGCCCCTAGTGATAACAGAAAGCCGCAAAGAGAAGCCCCAGATGAACCTAAACAAGATTTTCAGTAAAAGCATTCACTTCCCCAGATTCCAAGCACATTGCTAAATAACCAAAAGGATATCATGGCTTCTCCAACCCGCTTTTAAAACACCAACTAAAGCTTCTGAAATTAGTTTGTGCAACATAATAAACCAATCATACTGACAGGCCAGCACAGCACACATACAAACAGGCTCCCACGCTTACACCATATAGAAAACCTCAAAATAGGCCTTTAAATGGATCCTTACACAGAGGTTGAACCTTTACCAACCTCCTGAACCATTTCTTATAGAGAATAGTTATGAAGGAAAACCAGGAATATTTATATTTAACACCATTCCATATTCTCATTATGTCTTCTCTCTCTACCACAGCCTACTTCCGAATTTAGACTGATCTTTGAGATAGACTAGACTACACACCAGTTACCTAGCAAAGTCTTCAGATATACAAAAAAGGAGCAGAGCAGCCTTTCATATCACAAGGGATAGATATACCTAGAGTTTATTGCCTATAGTGGAACCTATCAATGTAAGATAGCGAAAGGAGAACAAGGAAAACCAACTCCTCTTCCAGCAACAGCAATTGTGCCACACCTGAGTATATTGAGCGGACATTAACTCTATGAAGAAGCAACTCCTCTTTTTCTTTTCTTTTCTTTCTTTCTTTCTTTCTTTCTTTTTTGTCTTCCAAAAGCAAATGTAAATAGATTTAAGCATGATGACCAACAGTCAACTCACAGAAACATGAGGTAAACATCTGAATTGATCAATACTCAGTACACTTGTTACTGTGACCCTGATTCCCCTAGTTGGGAAGGTGATTTTCTGCATGCTATAGAAGCCTACCATGCAAATAGTAAAGTGGAGACTGGTTTCAAAATAATCTGGTCAAAAATTCAATTACATGTTTATTGTCTGATTTTTATGCTATGTCACCAACTACTAACATACTAATCAAACTCAGACTTCATTTACATTTCACCTTTTACTAGATTTCAACGTGCAATCTCACTATTAGCGCATACATCCTTTTATCATAAATAAATGCGAAAATGAGGTTGCGAAATGGATTGATCAGAATAATTTGAGGCATCTCGAATTTTGATGCATATACACTACAATATGAAAACCTTGTCTACAAACCTGGTCTTTCTATCCGACCAATGAACTGGTTAGAGGGAAACTCAGGTTGCCAGCAAAATTGACCATCCTCCAAATTGTCATTGAAGGGTGCCTTACGTTTTCTGATAGTTGTGCCCAAATTCTGATCTTCACCCTCTGAAAACCATTTAGTCGGATGGGAATCAAAGGGATCATTAGTATTCCTACTAACAGAAAGTTGCAATTCCTTGTTTCTGTGTCTTGAAAAATTGTTAAATGTGCCCCTATCTTGAGAACTGCTTGAAGCAAGATCTTCAGTTTCTTGAGCCAAACTTCTTTCCATGCTCATGCAGGGATCAGAGGAAAGGCCCAACCTTAAGGATAAATCACATTGCATCCCAGGTGGCATCTCTTGAGAATTCCGTAAATCTGCTTGCAAGAATCTCTTGGCAGCAATTTCAGCACTAGGACAAATGAAAAAGTTCTGCACAACACCCATTTCAGTAGATTCTGTTACGGATTTGGTGACAGGTTTACCAACAAATATAGAGTTGCAGTTCTTCTCTGGCACATAGGAAATCAAATGGGGTTGTTTAATGTGATGGTCATTTCCATAATACAAGGGATAAACTGAACCCAAGTTTAGTTCTTTGTTAGTTTCCTTTGTCATCAACGTACTACAGCCAGGAGGAATATTCTCATAGAGTAAAGGATAAGAGCAAGGAGCAGCAACCTTACTAGTCTCAGTCGACTGCCTGTTAGATTCACAAACTGGGAATTTTGAATTTACGGTCATGTTGGCTCTCACAAAGTTCAACTGACTGCTGGACTGAAATGGAGACAATTGAGAGCATTGTTTATCATTAGTCTTCTCCAAAACTCTAGGCGGTGCAGAGACAGGTTCTTGTACTCTCGGGCTGAGGTAACTCCTGGGATTACTGTGCCGTTGGCTTCTTGAAGCTCTAACAGGAATGCAGCCTAGATTGAGGGCAGCTAGACAACATTTTGGCAAAAGATGTATGATTTAACAACTTGAACCTAATAATTTCAAACTACTTCTAATTGCAAATCAAATTAACATTGAGCCTCTACATGCTTTACAAATTTGCCATATATAAATTATAATCTCAAATTGATAGTTGCAAGTAATAAACTTTTTTAGAGAAATTGAGTAATTAGCAAAATAAGAAACAACTCAGAAGCATGATTTCTAAGTTGGATCCAAGAAATGCAAAAGCGAATAAAAAATTAGTACCTTCAATACAAGGAGGCAAAAGCTCTCCAGTTTCACTACTCTCCTCCCTTCGAATAATGGTGTTAATGGCATCATTAAGACGATCCCATAATGTTTCTGGGTCCATATACTCAGCCTAATCAATAAAACCATGTAGAATGAGCACAAACACAAAGCAGAGAAAACAAAGATCCATGAATCTGAAAGCGAAAGGAAAATAAATACCTCGGAGTTTGCTTTAGAATACATGATTTCCTCAGCTTTCAAGACCACGATAGGAAGCTTCTCTTGCCACTCCTTGTTCTTTTTAGTGATGGCACTGTGACTCTCGTTCACGACCCTAATCAAACAGATGGTGCACAGTCACAAAATGCACAAAAACACGAACTGGGTTAAAGAAAATAACCAGAAATGAACAAGACCCACAACCTGAAAATCTGTTGAATGATAGAACCTCTCATGGGCTGATGTCTATCACTGTGCCAAGCTCGCCTCACGCACTCATAAGGTCTAGGCCCTGGTCTCGGCATCTTCACCGGCAACTCACACTAACCAGACACAGACACACCTTTATGCGGGGAGAGAGAGAGAGAGAGAGGAGGTAGATATTTGAGCTTTCATAAACAGACACACTACATGGGTATAGATGGGTCACTTCAATTCTTGTTGTTTTCCTCTCTTCCAAATCAAATCAAATTCCAGTTTTCAATGGGGGGCTTTTCTTTTTTTGTTGGATGGGGAGCAGTCCAAACTAGAAAGAAAAGAAGAGAGAGAGAAAAAGAAGTTGCTTTTCCATAAGCCATAACTTTGCCTTGGCCAATAATTCAGAGAGATTACCATATTTTTCCATCAAGTCATTTTTTTTGGGTGAAAGTATGATGGGTCATTTCTCAGCAAAAAGGCAATAGTTATTTCTTCTTTCTTTCAATAAATTTTCTAGTGGGGTGGGTTTCAATCTCAAAAGTTGGCCCTTTGTAAAATATGTCTATTGAAGTTTGCATCTTTATGTAATTCTCAGTATGGGCACAAACTAATATGAATCTTATCCCACAACTTCAAGAATCATTACACTTTCAAACTCATTCCCTCCCACTAACCTCCTTTTCGTTTCGTTATGTTGAAGCACTCAAAAGCAAATTCAAGTTTCTTTTTACCCCATATGTTAACATGTTCCATTTGGATTTATACCTTATAATTTGTTCGATTGATCTCTTAAAAGTAGTTTTTTAAAGATAAGTTAAATTTAAGGAAATATTATTATTCTATTTGTACTTGTATATATGAAGTTCAAAAATTATACTATTTATCTTTTTTATATTATCTTCGTCAAATTATTAGCATTTCTATTAAATTTTAAAATATTTATTGTTAGTCATAAATAATTTTTTTGGAACAAATTCAAAAAACAGCCTTGTGGTTTTCGACTTTTGTAATTTTAAGTACATAATTTTTTTGGTACAAAATGAGTACTGTAATTTGCGCTATTAACAACTTAAAATACATATCCTTAATGACGTTAAAAATTTTGGGAGAAAGTTCAAAAAACAGAATTGTGATTTACGATTTTTACAACTTCAATTTTGTGGTATTTTTTGTGTAAAATAGGTGTTGTGGTTTGTATTATTAGCAATTTTAAGTATATTTTTCTAATACTCAGAATGACAAAAAAGAAGAGATGAAATAAATAATTTTTTGGAACAAATTCAAAAAATAGTCTTATGGTTTCCGACTTTTACAATTTTAAGTACATGATTTTTTGGTACAAAATGAGTACTGTAGTTTGCGCTATTAACAACTTAAAGTATATACCCTTAATGGCGTTAAAAATTTTGGGAGAAAGTTCAAAAAACATGTTTATGATTTACGATTTTTGTAACTTTAATTATGTGGTATTTTTTGTGTAAAATGAGTGTTGTGGTTTGTATCATTAGCAATTTTAAGTATATTCTTCTAACACTCATAATGACAAAAAGGAAGAGATGAAAGCTTTCAAAACAATTTTGGATGACTAATGATTTAAATGATTAAAAATCAGTTGATAAAGTTATCAATTATATATTTGTAGATTGAGAAGAGATAAAATTAATAGCAATCATCCAATCACCTAATTCTTTATCGCTTGAATCATCATCAAAATAGTTTTGGAGACTTTACTCTTTTCTTTTTTATCCTTCTAAATGTTAGATAAATATACTTAAAATTGCTAATAGTGCAAACCATAATATCCATTAACGTAGTTAAAGTTGTAAAAGTTGGAAACTACGTACTTATTTTTTAAATTTTTTCCTAGATTTTCTAATATCGTTAAAAATATGTAATTAAATTTATTAAAAACACAAACTACAGTATTCATTTTGCATAAAAAAAAAATATCACGTATTTTAAATTGTAAAAATAAAAAACCATCGTATCTGTTTTTTAAACTTTTCTTTTTTTTTTTCTCAAATAGGAGTGACAACAAGTCATTTCCACCTTGGACCTCGAAAATGTGACCTCATCTTAAATCTCGTCCCATTTCTAATGAAAAAAATTATGGATCTCCATTTATTTATTTTTATTATTTTAGTTAATTACATAATTTTAAATAAAAAATATTTTTTATTTTTAAATAAATACTATATTTTTGTTTTATTATTTTAGTAATAAATTATATTAAAATATAAATAAAATTATATATATATATATATAATATTTTACGGTAGATTCGGAGTGAGGCATGAATATAATAGAAATGAGATGGATCTAATTTTCATCCCTATACTCATATAGTGGTAATTTTTTAAAATTTAATAATATATCAATTATAAAAAGTTATATGTTAAATATCCATCAATATCTCACATATTGTATAAAAAATATTTATATTACTTAGGTTACTTTTAAATATTTATGTTCATTCTTATCATAAACAAATTACTGATAATTATTTAAAATTTTAATTTTGATATACTAAAACAAATTTTTAAACAACTTCCAGTGTTAAATGAATAGAAATTATAAAGTACATATATTATTAATTTTTAAAAAATTTATTCTACCCGTAATTTATTAAATTTTCACATAATTATGAGTAATTTGTTATTATCTTCAAGATTTTCAGTTTTACTCTCTCCATTTTAAACTATTTAAAATAAAAAAATTCTAATTATTTGTCTCTTTTATAAATTCAATATAATATCAATTGTTTCTTTTTTATTTTATTTTTGTGTTAACCTTATTTATATTAAATAGTTTTGTAAAATTATATACTTTTTTTTAATTTTAAATATATCTATAAAAAGGTAATTTATTGCCATCAAACTTCTTTTTTTCCTCTATTTAGATCTATTCAATTTTCTATTAATATAAGTACAACACAAAAAAGAATCAATTAATTTGGAACAAGCTAATACTATTTTTATTATATATTTCCAAATTAGATTCGAATTCATTTTTAACACGTACCTGTAGAGTGGCTATGCTATAGCCTTTCAAGTTGGCAGATCTATCCTAGACTAGATAGCTAGATCCACATTACAGGTGTTCGGAATTTCTGTTCACCGTCTAAAATTTAAATTTTTTATAAACTATTTTTTAAAATTTTTTTTTTAAAAAATAAAATATAAGTTTATCCATTTCTATCTATAAATAATTTTTAAAATTAAAAAAAATTAAAAATATAAAATTTTTTTTCCTAAAAGCGTTTTTTCTAAAATTCAATATCAAACATTTTCTAAGTCTATATTTGTTAGAAAGTAAAATATGGAGAGAAAGGAAAATATAGAAATAAAATAAAATAATATTGTCACTTTATTTTATTTGGAAAAGAAGAAAAATAAATAGAGGAGTGAAAATTTTATTTTTACCATCAAATGTTTGGATTAATGAAAAATATGTGAAAAAGAAAATAAAAAAATATTTTCACTTTTTTCTAATTTGAAAATGGAAAAAAAAAAAAATATAAAATAATTTTTATTTTCTATTATCTATTTTCTTTCTAAAACAAAAGGAAAATATCAAGAATTAAACAAAAAAATATCAAGAATTAAACAAAAAATATCACTATTACTAATAAAATTATTTTTTTATTCTTAATTATTATAGTAATGTATTTAATATATTATAAAATGATTTAAAAAAATATAAACATGTAATAGTGTAACTTTTTTTTCCTCTCATAATAAATTATCCAAACAAAAAAAGTCTTATTTTTTCATTTACCTTGTTATTTTATTTATATTACTTCAATCTAAAAATAATTAAAAAAAATTAAAATTAATTTTCCTTCCGTATTTTTTATCTTAGAGGTAAAATTCTCAAACTACACAAAAATAAAGGAAAAATAAATTTATTTTCCTTCTTTATTTTCCCTCTTCTCCATATAAAGTTGCCAAGTAGGGTATAAGATCACTTTCTCCATGAAATTAGATGATAATTTTAAAAAATAATTATCAAAATTTTAACAATATTTTCAAATAAATTTTATTCGTGTAATTGACATAAAATTTAATTTATGTGATCCAATTAATATTTTAATATATTATATTTACTATTAATAATTAAAACTGAAATCCAAAATTGAATTTTAACATATTTTTTATATTTACAATAATAATTAAAACTAGATCTCGAAATATTTATGTTAATTTTGTAATATATTTTGGCTTTAAAAAAATGTCAGAATATGTAAAAATTGTAAAATTAAATTGAGTTTTAGCATATTTTTCGTATTTATAATAACTAAAACAAGGTATCTGAATATTTGTGTTAACTTTGCAATTAAAATGTAAAGTAAGTTAATAAAATTAACTATACTTTTTTATATTAATTAACTTTGGTTTTATAATAATTATAATTATATTTAAATTAATTAAATTTACTTATTAATTAATTAATATTATTAATACTTAATATAACACTTATATTAAGTATCATAAGTATATATGTACTTAATTAATTAATTATATTAACTATTAATTTCATATTAATTAATTTTAAATATATAGATGTTTAAAAATTTTAAATATGTATATTAATAAATAATATTATTTATTTATTTTATTTAAATTTATTATAAAATAATACAAGTGAAACCTTCAAAAAAATTTTAATCAATTGAAATTATCTCTCTTATATTTCAAATAGTAAAAGCTTTCAAATTTACAATTGTATTAATTATCACACCATTAGTCTTGCAATTGTAATGTAGAATTTTGCAATTCCTCGTACAAGTTGAGGATGCTTCAATATACTGACTTCTTTCTTTTGAAAATTTGGCTAAGCTCACCCATAAGTTCCGATGCTAAAATAGATTAAATTTCAGAATCGTATTATTTTTTTTAGAACTCTTTTTTTTTGTAAAAAAAATATCCATTGTATTTCATGTTAAAAAAAAAAAAATAATACATGTAATTTGGAAATTGAGAATCATATGGGCACATAAGAAAACACCCAGCAAACAAAACTTGATCAAATTTACATAATGATGAAAGCAAGTGAATACCGTTAATCCAGCAATCAATTATACAATCGTTGCATTGAAAAATTCTATAAAAAACTAAGAACATAATGTGGGACTGGGTGAGGGATTAAAATTGTAGAATTACAGAAGGTGGGAGCAGAATATGGAATATGATGTTTGTGTAGGTTAATTTCATATGTCGTCATTTAATTTTGGTATTATTGTAGTCAATTATATAATTTTTTTGTACCATAAAAGTCATATAATAATAGTTTAATTTCAGTAAAATTATTTCTTACTATTCTTTAGCAGTTAATAACGAAAAGTCGTGCTAATATCTCAGTTGACACATAAAACATGCTATGTTACTGTACAAGTCAAATTGAATATCATTGTACATGTCAAATAGAATGCAGTTAGTACTATTTTTAATTTATGATGCTAACTTGGATGTTGAGTTGTAAGTATATATAGTGTTATATTTGACCTGTACAATGATATGATGTGTCTTAACTGCCAAATGGGATGTCAGCGTGACTTTTCCGGTTGTTAACTGTTGAAAAATCGTCAAAAATGATTTTACTGAAACTAAACCATTGTTAAGTAACAATAATACAAAAATTAAGTGATTATAGATAAAATTAAGTCATGTTTGTATTGTAACATTACAATTATCCAAGTCATTAATCCATCAATTAATTTAATATAGTTGTTTAATCGATCGAAAATTAACCAAATTCAATTAAGTAATTATTTATTCCTAACCAGAAACTTTTTTTTATCAAGAATTTAACAAAAAACTGGATCCCGATTATCACATCCCTTTCTCTTGCCTAAAAAGCCATGCCACCGTTGATGTAGACTCGGCTTCTACTCATCATAAACCGAGGGAAAAATTACAAATAAAAAAAGAAAATTATGCAATTTTAAAAATTTCACAATTATGTTCCATTTTATAAAAATTTTATTTAAATTATATTAATTTTCACTTTAATAATAAATTTATCCTTAATATTACAAAATCACGCTCCGAATTTAGGTGGTGCTTACATGAATTATCTAAATGATATGTCAGATGACATGTTAGCTATATTAGATGTTATGTCAACTAGATTCGAAACGTGTTAATTTTCAGATGACATATCAAATGACACGAATTTTCCATATAACATGGATTGTCCATATAATATAGCAGTTATACCAGATGACATACCAACTATATTCGGAGTGTGATTCTATGAAACCGATGCTATATTTGTTACAAAGTCAGAAGTTCATATAATTAAAATAAATATTTGTAGAAGGAGATATAATTGCAAAATTTTTAAAAGTTTAGAGTTTTTTAGTAATTTCTCCTAAACCGAAAACCAATTAGTAATATGATAAAGAAAAAATTAAGTATACTCAACAAACCTTACGGAGGAGGGAAAGGAGGCAGTTGCTTGAAGCATCCATGAGAACAAGCTCATCTCTTTAGAGTTGGAATCGGAAAATGATGTGGTTGTCGGGATTGTAGATGAGGAAACCATCACTAGGGAGAAGAAGATGGAAGTCTTGAAAGATCTATGTTAAATATCTGTTTAAGGACTACATGTATCTTTTATGTTTTTTATTAGTTGTTTAGAATTATGCTCCTAAAGTTTTAGGAAGCGATTAGTTTGTTCTGATATGCTACTTTGATCATGGCTTAAATTTCGATCCATGATTTACTTTCAATTTTTCAATTACTACTATTTATGTAAGGACCGTTCTTAATAAAATTATTCACTTTTGCTGCATTCAACAAGTCCTTCACTGGCATATTCTTCTTCTCCTCTGTTCTTTATTTTCTAAATATTAATAACTGGTATTATAGCATTTGTTCTTAATGGATCTGTGTTTGGAATCATGGAATCTGAAACTACCTTTTCACCAATTGTTCCTCCTATCTTCGATGGAGAAATTTACCAGCTTTGGGCAGCAAGAATGGAGACTAATCTAGAGGATTTAGATCTATGGGAAGCTGTGGAAGAAGATTATAAAGTTCCTCCATTGCTACTCAATCCTACTATGACTCGGATCAAAAGTCATAAGGAAAGAAAAACCGAAAAAACCCAAGGCTAAAGCTTGTCTATTTACTGCTTTCTCAACAACCATCTTCACGAGAATTATGTCTCTTAAAACAATAAAAGTTGTTTGGAATTACCTCAAGGAAGAGCATGCTAGAAATGACAGGATAAAATGGATGCAAGCACTAAATTTAGTAAGGGAATTCGAGCTGCAAAAGATGAAAGAGTCTAAAACTATTAAAAGAGTATTCAGACGAATTGATTAGCATAGCCAACAAGGTAAGGTTACTTGGAACTACTTTTTCAGATTCTCGAATTGTAGAAAAAATTCTAGTAATCGTGCCTGAAAGATATAAAGCTCCATTAACTACCTTAGAAAACACAAAGGATATATCCAAAATTACTTTGGCAGAGCTATTACATGCCTTACAGGCTCAAGATCAACGAAGGTTTATGAGGCAAGATTCTATTGTTGAAAGTGCTCTGCCAGCTAAGCACCTAGACACTAGAAAGAATAAGAAGAACTAGGTGTTAAATAACGAAAGCACTTTCAGCAATCAGATCAAAAGCAAAGGTTGAAGTCCAAAGAAACACTATCCATCTTGTAAGCACTACAACAAAAAAGGCCATCCACCATTTAAATGTTGGAGGAGACCAAATGCTACATGTAGCAAATGTAATCAACTTGGATATAAAGCTGTGATTTGCAATAGAAAATTTCAGAAACAAGAAACAAATTCTCATGTTACTAATCAAGACGACGAATATAGAATGTTTGTGGCAACATGTTTTTCAACAAAAAAATTCTTCAAAATGTTGGTTGATTGATAGTGGTTGCATAAATTATATGACATATGACAAAACTCTCTTCAAGGAGTTGAAGCCTTCTGCAATCACAAGGATCAGGATAGGGAATGGTGGTTATATTCCTATAAAGGGAAAAATGACTGTTGCAATCACAATAAATTCAGGTACAAAAACAATTTTAGACATTTTTTATGTGTCTGATGTTGATTAGAATTTATTGAGTGTAGGTCAGCTAATAGAAAAATGATTTAAAGTGTCCTTTGAAAGTGGGTACTGTCGTATCCACGATGCCACTAGAGAGGAGGTTTTACAAATCAAAATGAGAGGAAAAAGCTTCTCATTTGATCCAATAGTGGAAGAGCACATAGCTTATCCCATAAAAGCCAGCACAACTGAACTTTGGTATAGGCAACTTGGGCATTGCCATCTTCTATAAATATTGGAAATGAAGAAAAAGGATATGATATGAGGCTTCCATCTCTTACTGGTCATTTGCGTAATTGTCATGCTTGTCAATTTGGCAAACAAAATGGAAAGTCTTTTCCTCTATCAAAGTGGAGGGCTTCACAAAAGCTGCAATTGATACATACTGATGTAGCAGGGCCTCAAAGAACTCCATCACTTCAAAAGGTGACTATAATTTTCTGAAAGTTTAAGAAAATGGTGGAAAATCAAAGTGGCTACAAAATTCAAGTCTTAAGGTCAGACAATGAAAGGGAATACATTTTAACAAAATTTAATTCAATCTGTGAAGAAGCAAGCATTGAACATCAGCTCACTGCACCCTATACTCTGGAGTAAAATAGAATTAGTGAACAAAAGAATAGATATGTAATAGAGATGGTTAGACGTATGTTATATGAGATGGAGTTGCCAAAAAGTTTTTGGGTAGAAGCTACTAATAAAGCAATATTTTCTACAAAATTGGCTTCTAATGATGACTTTTCAAGATAAAACCCTATTTGAAGCTTGGTATGGATTTAAACCGTCATTAAGTTTTCTTAAAGTGTTTGGATGTGTATGCTTTGTTCATGTTCCATAGGTCAGATGTGATAAACTTGACAAGAAGGCAATTCCAGATCTTTGTAGGCTACAGTTCAATTTCCAAAGCCTACAAAATGTACCATCCTTCCATAGGAAAAATGATTATCTCTAGAGATGTTCACTTCATTGAAGATGAGAAAGTGTGACCGGAATACCTTGCAAAGAGCTGGTGAATCTCCATAAAATCTAAAAGAAAACTCTCTTGTTAAGCAAACAGCAAACCAATGATAAAATTAATTGGAAGATGACACTACAATAAGAGGTACAAGGCTGCTTTCTGATATATATCAAAGGTGCAACATAGCAATAGACAAACCTGCTGGATATGAAGAAGCCCTTAAAGATCTGAAATGGAAGAAAGCAATGGAGGATGAGATGTTAATGATTAAAAAAAATCAGACTTGGGAATTGGTTGACAAACCAAGAGATAGAAAAGTCATTAGGGGTGAAATGGGTATTCGAAAAAAAACTCAATAATGATAGCTCCATCAATAAATGCAAAGCCCGACTTATCGTTAAAGGGTATGATCAGATTTTTTGTGTTGATTATTTTGATACATTTGCTCATGTTGCTAGGATTGAAACAATTAGATTATTGGCAGCAATTGCAGCACAAAAGAGCTGGAAAGTGTTCCAATTAGTTGTCAAATTAGCCTTTTTGAATGGTGCATTACAAGAAGAAATATATATTAAGCAGCTAACTGGATCTGTGTAGCAAGGTGAAGAAGATAAAGTCTATTTGCTGAAAAAGGATCTTTATGGCTTAAAACAATTGGTATAGCAAGATAAATGATCATTTGCTAAGTATGGGTTTTGATAAAAGCATATTTGAGGCTTCTCTTTATGTTAAAC
This sequence comes from Balakata baccata, assembly GCA_949630135.1. Classification (NCBI taxonomy): domain Eukaryota; kingdom Viridiplantae; phylum Streptophyta; class Magnoliopsida; order Malpighiales; family Euphorbiaceae; genus Balakata; species Balakata baccata. The sequence continues at coordinate 19,320 of CATIWF010108085.1, forward strand.
ATAAAGGCAATGATATTCTTATAGTATCTCTTTATGTTGATGATCTTTTGGTTATAGGAAGTAATACAAGGCTGGTTGAAGAGTTCAAAAAAGAGATGATGCAGTGCTTTGAAATGACAAATCTTGGTCTTATGTTACTTTCTTAGGATGAAAATCAAACAAAGTCAAAATGAAGCATTCATCTACCAAAAGAAGTATGCAAAGGAAATATTAAAGAGATTTCAAATGGAAGAGTGCAAAGAAACAAGCACACCAATGAATCAGAAGGAGAAGTTAAGTAAAGAAAATGGTGCTGCAAAAGTTGATGAAAGCTATTACATAAGTTTGATCGGCTGCCTAATATACTTGACCGCAACAAGGCCCAATATCTTATTTATTGTAAGTCTCTTATCTCGATTTATGAATTGTGCAAGTAAAATTCATTTAAGAGCAGCAAAAAGAGTATCAAGATATATTAGAGGTACTGTTGATTACGGTGTCAAGTTTCAAAGGTGTCAAAATTTCAAGTTGCTTGGATTCTCGGATAGTGATTGGACTAGTTCAATGGATAACATGAAAAGCACATCAGGATATTGTTTCAGTCTAGGTTCCAATGTCTTCTAATGGTGCTCAAAGAAGCAGGAGATTGTAGCACAATCCACTGCAAAACCAAAATTCATTGCTGCAATAGCAGCAGTAAATCAAGTTTTATGGCTTAAGAAGCTTATGTCTGATCTTCATATGGAGCAAAAGGATAATACATAGATGTTTGTTGATAATCAAGTAGTAATTGCAATCTCTCACAATCCAATATTCCATGGAAAAACTAAGCATTTCAACATCAAACTTTTTCTTTTTCAGAGATGTGTAGAAAAATGGAGAAGTTACTCTTGTTTACTACAAATACTAACAATCTAAAGAGTCTTTAATAACTTAGACATCCATATTTCTTTGAGCTAGTTTTTAGAATTAACTAGGTCAAATATCCATTTATTCAACACTTTTCAGGCAACAACCCAATTACAAATAACCAGAAATAGATATTGCAGAATGGTTGAGTGCTAATGATGATACTGATTAAATGGAATTGGGGCATGTTGTGATCCTGATTGTGTGTGAGTTCCCTTTTTTTTTTTCATGTTTACTCTTTTGAAGGAAATTGGAATTATTGGAAGCTTACAGTTGGAAATAAAACTCTATAATTTTAGCTTATACTGAGCAATCGATAGCATAGAGTGATTGGTTACTTAGATTTAAGATTTGTACATATGTTTGTTTTTAAAAAATGCTTCATATGGATAAAAAATAATTAATGTTTTATTATGAAAATAATATTTAATATAATTTATTTTTTGTTATTATGAAAAAAATAAGTTTATATTATAAGTATCATGTATCGGTTTGCCATTAATAGCTGAATTAACTCAGAAAGTTAAGTAAAAAGGTACAAACATTAGAGTAGTTGAATGGTTTATTTGTATTGAGTTAAAAGATAAATGATTTAATTATACATAATCAAATTTTAGAATATGACTCGTTCTTTTGGGCATAATTTAAGGGTTAATTTGCTTATTTGGCTTTTTTTTTTTTTAATATTAGAACTCAAAACTAAAGGGAGGGAGAATTAATATTGGTGGAGATTGATCCAAGATGGTGTAGATGAGTTGATATGAAACTCTTTTAGTTTAATCAGAGATCTTGAATTCGAGATCTGAGCATACAATTACTTTAAAACTTTTATGAGAATACTTTGCTGCTATTCAGAATACTACCCAATATAGAATTAGTTTCAATTCGTTGAAGACATATGTGATTTCAAATAATATATATGGTGGAGTACTGGAAATTGGATATTGGGCAAATTGTCTTTCTCTAAATAAACTTAACTGGAAGGCTAGCATGTAGGAGAACTATTGTTAATCCTCTTAATTTAGGCCAACAGTCTATTTTTTCGGCTCACTATGATCCAAGTAGTAGAGACCAAATATGTTTATTAGCCCTTCCATGGTCGATGAAATTGGCATATTTATGCAGTACGCTAATCTAACCATTAAATTGTAGTTAAATTTGTAAAATTCATTAATTTATATAATTTAGATTTGTAAATTATAACTTTGTTGTTTGTAGTTTAAGTAAAATTCGGCTATCATAAATTAATCTAATCAAATATTAATATACATATAATTGTTTTATTTATCTTAATTAGCATTGCAAGAAAATCACTCTATAACAAGAGTAAACACCGTCATTAAATGTATAAAAACCCTCAGTAAAGACTTTTAATGACGGTAAATTTCTCCTCATCGCCAGCTGTATTTTCTCCCTCGTTAAAAATATTTAATGATGAATTTACTTTTCGTCATTAAAAATTATTAATGACAACTTCTATTCTGTAAATAAAAGGTGTATTAACTACGGTTTTTCCCATCATTATAGTAATATAATTTCCATTGCTAAATTTTTTTTCAACTATAACTTACCTTCATTTTTTCAACTTTATCTCGTCATTAAAAATCCTTTTGCTAATGAAATCTCCCCTCATTAAAAGACATATTGGTAATGAGATTTGGTTTAGCTATTTTACCTTTTTTCCCTCATCAAAAGAAATATTGGTAATAAAATTTTCTCATTAATTAGCCTTTAACCTGTCATTAAAAATAATATTATTAGAAAATTTTCTATCATCATAGCGCAACTTTCACATCACTAGAATTTCCATTACCTATAATAGATACCATCACTATATTTTTGCATATATAGTAATTATATAACATTATGATTATAAAAAAAATAAAAAATTAGATAATTTTAATTCATTACTCCAATCAAAATATACAAGATTATGAGAGTTGTATCACTCTAATCTTAGGACTTATATGAAAATTAAAAAAGTATTAAATTGTAAGAGTTTATCTCTCATATCTTCTAATCAATTGTATTTACCCATTAAAAATCTAAAACGTATGAGTTCCACATAGATGAAACATTTGATACTTGTCCAAAAAACACTTAGTACACCAATATTCCTACCGTGAACTTCTTGTCAACCTGTAAAATATAAAACCAAAATGTTATTTTTTGTAAGATAATGCTCAACACAAGCAATGTTTGACTTCAAGCTCAACAATAAGCAAAAAACACAATGCTTTTGAATATTAAGATTCCATAACATATTTATTTAAATATATTCTATTGTAAGATTATTAAAAATGTACCTAATATTAGAAGCAAAAAGAACAGAAGTACTTGAGTCCATCAATTGGCTTCATTATCCTGAAATAAGGAAAAGAAACATTTATTTTAAAAGAAAATATATTAATTCTTATCCTTTTAAGAATCAAGCAATACCAAAAAAAAAATGTAGCTAGAATAATAATGTAGTCACAATTCTCCAATGAAGACTATTTAATAATAATATGGAGAAAAAAAAAAAAGAACAAGAGAATATGAAAAAAAAATACAATAGTAGTAGCCCTAAAACTATAGACTCAAACAAGTAGAAAGTCTTGAACACTAAAGAAAAAGATAGCATCAATTCAACAATAGCGTCCCTATCTAACCAAAACAAAAAGGAATACAAGAACAATAATAGCCCATTAGAAATATGATTATTAAATATTGATAGAAGAAGCAACAATCAAGTGGAATAGCAAAAATTCAATATAATGCTACTAAGGGCATTGATGAAAGAAACAACGTAATCCAAAGATATATGCATAGAGAGAGAGAGAGAGAAGTTTAGGAAGAAACAACACCTGAGTCATTAAGTTCATAACACTTGGCAATTGATATCTCATAATCCTGCCACTGGTTTGTCCAATGCTGCTTTTATGAGCAACTAATGCTTCAATTATACAAAAGATACTGAAATTCAGTCTCCTTCAATGAAAGATGCAATGGCAATATGACATCTTTCTATATATAAGTATAAACTTTCAAAATAAGACATTGAGATCAAGATATACACATCAATTATGGAGGCCTAATCACTATAGTTGAATGAGTATAAACAATTCAAGTAAAGTTATTAAATTGGATTTCACATGCCAAAATGAGCATCGAACTGAATAATACCAAAAAAATAATACTCGTTAACCGATTTATGCATAACATTGCCAAAACATTAACAAACGAGAGGTCATGGCAAGGAAAAAGCCTTTAATAGACTGCCAAGAAAGGAAAAAAATTCTAAGAAATGTTCTTTGCTGAGAGGTCATGGCAAGAGAATATATGCTCTCATTATTACAAATTTTAGTTGATATCTCTATTGGCAGACCTTATACATGGTAGTAACAGGCAGTGATATAAGAGGCCTCCTATGGAGTTCATACTTACGGAGTGACATGTTGAAAATTCTTGAAAATTATAAATCTGTAAATTATGAAAGCACTAGCATATAAACCACAATCTAAGGATGATTTGCTAATAAGATAAGAATTTGGAATATATTCAAGCACAATTTACCAGGTGTAGTTCCATTAGTTTCTGAAGACAATTACTAAGAAGCACCTAGTCTTTTCTGTAAGTAAAACCAGATCTCATGTTAATATGTCACGTTCGCGATATAGACTCTGACCGTATACGCGTATTGCTGTCATTTGTATCGCAGTACGGAGGCGTACTGACCATAGTCTAAATACTGATATATGAGCGTAAAAAATCTAATTTAATATGATAATATGACGCTTAATATGAATATTGAGTTGATTTGATAAAACGTTACAATTTCGTGTCATACACGTAAATCAAGGCAACGGACTGGGCCGGGAATACAAGGTTTTTGCCTGACGGTAAGAATTTGAGTTAAGTATACCATAATGGGGAGAATAATATTTTAAGGCCATAGGTGAAGTTATATGGAAATATTTGGAGGTTAAGGGTTCCGATTTACATAAATAATGTTCATAGTGTAGATTTACATCCGATATTCCGATTGAGAGTTAGAGATATGTGTTTACTATCACAATGATGCCAAGGTGATCACAATTGAATTCTAAGATTTTTAAAACTGATAACTTAGAAATCGGACTTCAGATGAATTTTTACGGGCATGATTTAGAAAAATGACTAAATCGCAAAAATAAAATTTTCGCTTTGGTGGTTCTTTTGCAAAATCGGGAAGACCATTTCGAAGAGAAAATTTTTCTAAGAACAGTAGTATATTCAATTTGAGGAGATAAGGTCATTTGAGATATGAAATTTAAGAAAATAAATTTCCTCAAGTACTAAATTGAAAAGTTTGGAAAGTTGGTGGAAAAAGTCAAAGTTTATTTTGGATTAATTTGGATAAAATCTAAAATATCTTTTTGGTTAATTTTAATTGACCAATATGAGCAAGAATTAAACTCAATTAAGATTAATTAAACTCTAATCAACTATATAAAGTCAAAAAAATCAATAATTCATAAAAAAAAAGTAAAAACTCCGTCATCTTCTTTTCCTTCTTCTTTTGCACGACCAACATACCATTTCCTTTAATTTTTTTCAATTTTCTCTCACAAATTACCATAATCTAAGCCTAAGAAAGTATAAAGAATTAAGTAGTAGTGAAAAAAATTATTTTTGGAGGAAAATCAAATATTGGTCAAAAATTCCAAGAAAATTTGAAGTGAAATTTTTTTCACTTTTCTTTCAAATTATTATAGATTTAAGTTGGTTTGAATGATTGTTGTGAATAAATTTTAGTTTGGTGATGTGTTTGATGTTGAATTTGTGAAAAGGAGAAATTGATGTTTTGTAGGAAAATTATGAAAAAATGAAATAAAAATGGACAATGAGTAGAATGAGACTTGAGGAAGATGAATATGGTGAAAAATTAATGAAAATAATTTTTAGAAATTTTTGTGGAATTTTTAGAAATTTTCCATAATTATGGCCGAATTTTTGAAAATTTATTTTAAAGGATTTGTGCCATAAAATGATGAAAATAAAGTTAAATAGAGTGTTTGGAAGTTGAAGATAATTTTTGGAATGAATGAAATATTTTTGGTAAATTTTTGGATTTTTGGCCTAATTATTGAAAAATTTATTGGAAATTATTGAATATTATTTTGGTTAAATTGGTGATGGAAAATACAAAAAAATTGGCTAAAGAGATCATAAGAATTTATTTGGAATTTTTAAAGTATTTATTGAATTAATATGAATTTTTGAGTAGAAAAATAGTTTGGAGGATGAAAAATAAAGAAAATGAAATGTTTACAAAGATAAAAAAAATATATATTGGAAAATTTTTGGTCACGCCGGAAAGCGTATTGGGCGACCGAAATTTCGAATTATGCATCAAATAAGTGTAATGAGAAAATATAATATCGATATAAGATTTT
>CATIWF010108108.1:0-13529 GCA_949630135.1 Balakata baccata
GGGTGGGTGGAATTTTGATGAGATTCACAATTTTCCTGTTTTTGTTTCCTCTTGTTTGTGTTTCAATTATTTTTCATTTCATCGCTGTATATACTCTGTTATACAGTATCATTCAAAAATATTGTATTTACTTTCACAATACATATATATATATATATATATATATATTGCAACATTTATTTATATATACTCTGTTTATATAAAAAGTATATATATTGTGTATACTGGACATACAACATACACTGTAAATACTGTATTTACAGTATAAATTGTATTACGATGTTACCGTATGATACTGTTATGTATTGGAATTATATTTACAGCTTAAATTGAGTATATACAGTTGTATGGAATATCTTTCCAATTTGAAAGACTAGAGAGATATAGTTTGTCATAAACCTCTTGGCCGTACTATTGAAATATGTTTTTTAAAGGAAAAATTTTTAAAAAAAATCCTAAACTTTAAAAATATCATAATTACATTCAATTTTAAAAAAATCTATTTAAAATATATAATTTTTTATTTTTATAATAAATTTAATTTTAATAACATAAAATCAGTTATAATTGAATAATAATTATATTAGAATACTAGCTATTTAATTCAGATAATTTATTTAATTTACATCAGTATCAATTATTACAATTAGTTAGGTTCAAACACTGATTTTATACTACGATAACTAGATTTTTTTAAAAATGAAAGTTCATATCATTTAAATAGAATTTTTAAAATTTCACAAAATGTTAAAATTTTACAAAAAAATTTAAATAATTGGATTCTATTTAAATGTAAAAATTTCACAAAAAATGTTAAAATTTGACAAAAAATTCTATTTACATGAAACGAGCTTTCATTTTTAAAAGTCCGAATTTTTTTTTAATTTTCCTTTTATTAAATTAAGAAGATGAACAATTAGTACATTCCGGAAGAGAGAGTGAATTTCACCAATAATACTTTAACTATACAAATTATAACAATTTAGTTTTTTAAATATTATTTTAGTTATAAAATAAATTTTAAAGTATTTTTATATTACAAATAATTTTTGAAATACTGAATTGTTATAATTTATATAATTAAGATCATCCGTAAAATTTACCTAGGAAAGACAACTTAAATAAATTTTAGAGTTTTTTTATAATGCATATGGTGTATTGATATACTATAATATTTATAACTATTAGGCCATTTATTTTTAATTATAATCATTAGATCAAATGATTTATAACCTACTAAGTAGGTTGATAAATCTACTATTATGGATAAAAATTTAAGTGTATCAATACATTTGATATATTGAAGCAAAAGTCTAAATTTTATAAATGAATTATTGATAGATTGATAATCTCTCTATTTAGAATAAATTTTATTGACCGTATTTTAACTATATAAATAGTAATAATTTAAAATTTTATAATATTAAATTATCTTAATTTTTATTTTATAATTAAAATAATTTTTAAAATATTAAATTGTTATAATTTATATAATTAAAATATAATGGTAAAATTTAAGGGGGACAGCCAAATTGAGTTTCACGACTATATATATTAGAAATTAAGTTTTAATAAAAATCCAACTGTAAATCCAAACTCAAAATTTTAAGGCTTAAGGTGGAAGCTGAGATTTTTTTTTTTTAATTTTACGAAAGATGGAAGTTGAGATGGTTGATTAAATTAAGAGAGAGAATTTATAGCATCCCATTCCCATGTGATTTTTCTGAAATTTTAACATATAGCTCATACAGTAATTATGCAGAATTTGTCAGATGCATTAGAAAATTTTAAAGCTGTAATGGCCCAGACACCTGCTGCCATGAAAAGACTTGTCCTCTTCACAATTCAAAACAGTTGAATGCATGTGATGTACTATCCGCCTAATTTTGCATACGAAACCTGCAAATTCATCCTCAGGTTTTCAAATTGTTAAAACTCATTCACTCTTCTCTATCTATTTGTATTTTGTTAATTACTTTAGGCAAAGATTATAATACTTCGAAATATATACTGGTAATAAATAAAATACTCAAATTATATGCATATCGGATCGTTTCAATTATAAATTAATAAACGATATATATTGGCGTCTATACATACTATTGAAGGACACATTATTTTATTCTACTTTAACTATTCTCTGAAAAAACAAAGGGTGCGGATTTAGAAAATCTTAAAAGCCGAAATGGACCGCCAGTGATAAGACCTGTTCTCATGAAAATTCACAGCACTGAATACATTGACTTTCAGAGTAAAATACCTGCAAATTCTTTCAAATTAAACAAATTTTATATTTTAGTATTAATTCGATAACGTTAAACATTTTTAAGATAAAAAATTAATAAATTCAATATTTTATTTATTTTTAATAGTAAAAATAAATAAATAACTAAATAGTATACCAAATTAATTTTATACTATTTTACAAATATATTTTTAAAAATAAAAAAATTAATTATTGTATTCAATTAAACCCCAAAAATTCTTCTAGTATTTACCACATCTCTTATCACAAGTTCACAACAATAGGACCAATGGTTGCATAGATCTCACACAGTTTACTTAGTTCTATAATTATATCTCTCTCTGTAATCACCTTGTAGTCTCTCTCTGGAAGTTCAATCGTTATAATGGTTGAGGCAGCTCGAGAGTTTTCATAATTCGGTTTGGTTGGTTTATATTAAAAATTTATAACTATCATTTTTCAATACTTCAATTGTTAATTAAATTAATCATTATTAAAAACATATAAGTCAACGCTATTTGAATTAGTTTTGGTTTTGACAATTTAATAAATAAATGAATTTAGAGTAATAAAATATTTTACATAAGTTTGGTAAATAATATAAAATGTATATCCTATATATAAGATTTGTGAAAGCCAAATTAATAATTTCTCTATAAATAAAATATAGATAATGAAAACAATTATTATTCATTGGTTAATTTCATATTCATCTCGACCGTTGTATTAATTTTATCATTATTTCAACTTTATCATGAGTTTTGACCTCATCACAGCCATTAGATGGATTCTATTATCATTTCAACCGTCTAATAGATTTCATACTTATATCAACCATTGAATTGATTTTATTATTATCTTAACCGTTAAATTTTTATCTTTCTTATATAAACTTTTATTATTACTGATGTTGTCATCTCAACCATCAAATGGATATCATCTTCATTTAAGTCGTTGGATTGATTTTATCATTATCTCAACCTTATCATGAGTTCTGACATCATCACAGCTGTTGGATGGATTCCATTATCATTTCAACCATCTTATGTTATCATCCTTATATCAACCATTGAATTGATTTTATCATCATCTGAACCGTTAGATTTTTATCTTCCTTATCTAAACTTTATTATGATTGATGTTGTCATCTCAACCGTCCAATAAATTTCACCCTTACCTCAACTATTTGATTAAATTTTCAACCTTATCATCTTATTAATTTTTTTTATATAAATAACACCATCAATTGAGAATTTATTTCATAAGAAATCAAATATTTGTATTTCTACTGTCTAAATTATTCAAATCATAATCTTTAAAGATGAATTTCAATATTGGAGGTCCATTAAACTCGCAATTCGAATATTCATCTTCGTCTTCAGATGACAATGAAGATATATCAGTAATGAATGATTTTATTACCGAAGAAGAAGCGCTATATTGTGCCATTCAGAATAACAATGCAATCATAGAGCATTACATCGATCTATAAACCAAAAAGGTTATCCATGGTGGTTTTATTACAGATCATATTGTGATCGTGAGTCTGCAGATTGTAATTTATTTAATGATAATTTTTCTGATAATCCACGGTACAATGAGGATATGTTTCGTCGACAATATCTCATATCTCGAAATTTATTCTTACATATCGTTGATACAGTAAAAAATTATAATCACTACTTTGAACAATGAAGTGGTGGATTGGGTCGATTTTGTCTATCAACTTTACAAAAAGTAACAGCGGTATTTCGAATTTTAGTATATGATGTACCGGCAGATGCTATCGATGAATCTATTAAAATTGGTGAGTCGACTGCAATTAAAAGTTTAAAGAAATTTTGTTATACTATTGTTGAAATTTTTGCAGAGAGATATTTACGGTCACGTAATCCCAATGACATTGCTAGGTTGCTCTATGTTGGTCAATAACGTGGTTTTCCAGGAATGTTAGGCAGTTTAAATTGTATGCATTGGAAGTGGAAAAATTACCTAACAGCATAGGCTAGACAATATTCAGGTCGTAGTGGATCACCAACAATTATTCTTGAAGCTGGAGCCGATTATAATCTATGGATATGACACACATATTTTGGTATGCTGGGCACAAATAATGACATTAATGTATTAGAGTCATCACATTTGTTTTCTAATCTTGCTCAAGGCATTGCTCTTTCCATATGAGAATTCATATCTGATTCTTCTTCAGAAGGATCTTGAACTAGATATTGGAAATGATCTTGAGAATTCGGAGAAAATTGACTTGGAGGTTGTGATTTAGGTTCTTTTCCAGGTCTATAGATGAGTGCATCAGAAGTGGTGGTAGTTTGGGTAGTTTTTGGAGGAGCAGAAGTGGTCTGCTTCTTTCTAATGTTCTTTGATCTTCTGAGCTGAGTACAAAGCATATTTTGGAAATTTTCATACCGAAGGAGGCAAGGAAAAGAATATAATATGGACTATTATTTAGTTGATAATATATATACAAAATGGTCCACCATTATGCAAACTATTCATGAATTGAGCGGTCTGAAAAAAAAGTATTTTACAATGAGACAAAAAGCTTGTAGAAAAGATGTTGAGCATGTGTTTGGAGTTTTACGATCACGTTTTGCAATTGTTGCAGGACTAATACGTTTTTGGAGGAAAGAAGTGCTACATGATAGAATGACTGTATGCATTATCATGCGTAATATGATAATTGAAGATGAACGTGATCTTAACACACCAATCAATGAAGCAATGAATGCATCTAATCTCATAGTTGAAATGACGTTAGGTAAAAATACTCGAATTTAACAATTTCTTGCTCGATATAAGCAAATTAAAGATAAATATGTCCACATTGCGCTTTGTAATGCATTAATTGAACATTTGTGAGAGCAATATATTAATTCAGATGATTAGAATTGTTTTCAATTTATGCTTTTGTATTATTATTATTATTATTATTATTATTATTATTATCTAATGTAATTTTATTCTTGTTTGAGAAAATTTGTGCTTTAATTGAAATTTAAATAATTATTAAATGAAAATGATATAATGATATTAAAATTAATTTTTATTTTTAAATATTAATAAATAAAAATAAATAGTTATTAGATGAAAGGATTCATTTTGTAAATTAGTTAAATTGAATCAAAATAATAAAAAAGAATGTAAAATAATATATAAATAAAAATAAATATAGAATATTTTTTTGTGTGTGTAGAAAATGGTGTTATAGGTTGAAAATAAATTTACTATAGTTATACCGTTTTGATGTAAAACTTATACTATTTTAGTGTTATACAGTGAAGATGGGATGAGAAGTTGAAATTGTTTTGGGGATTTGATGATGAACTAAACAAACTTCGGGAATCGCTTAATGCCATTGACAGTGTAGTCAAAGATTTAATTGAAAAGAGACCAACGACGGAAATTTAATTACTATTTGATACCGAATTTCTAAAAAAATTATTATCAATTACTAAATTAAATAAAAAATTTAGTTATAATTACTAAATTTAAAATTTAGGCAATTTTCTTAATAACAAAAAATTTTGCTGAATTTAAATTGATCAAAAATTTTAATTTATTTAATTATAATAAAAATATTATATAAATAAACTATCGCATAAATTAGAATATTATAAAATAATATTTTTAAATAAAATAAAACATATATTTCTGATAAATACAAATATTATAATAAAATTTATAAAAATTTAAAATAAAATAAAATTGAAGACATAAGATGTGGTCAATTCCACGATTTAATTTTTTTTTGTATAATACTAACCTTGTGTTGCATTAAACTAAGGAACCCAATAATTTTCAATATAATTTTGAGCTGACATCTTTAGTTTTTATATATATATTTCTTGTGATAAAGTATGAATATATTGGCGTAGGCACATTCTGTAGGGATTATAGTTTTTTTTTAAAAAAAATATATATAATAACATATAAATTTATATTATTTTTTAATATTTATTTTATTATAAAAATATTAAAAATTTATTTTTAAATTATAAATCAAATTTTTGTCTTTTTCTTCTCTTTGTATACTTCTAGTTCTTTATTTTTCTAATTTAAAAAATATATCTCTGCTACTGTAAGGAGAAGTAAAAATTTATTTTAATTTTGAGTTGACAAAATATTCCTTCATTTCCTATATATAGGACCAATAATTGCATAGATCTATCACAGTTTCCTTTGCTCGTTCTCTCTCTATTCACCTTCCAGTCTATTTCTGAAAGTTCAGTCGTTATAATGGCTGAGGCAGCTCTTGTTTATGTGGGGAAGGCAGCACTAACCAAATTAATTCCACTTATCACTGATGAGTTGAATTTGTTTTGGGGATTTGATGACGAGCTAAACAAGCTTCGAGAATCCTTAGATGAGATTGATGGCGTAGTCCAAGATACAATCGAGGAGAGACCAAGGACAAGGGAGTCTGTTGCACGATGGCTGACCAAATTCAAAGATGTAGCTTATGATGCTGAAGACTTATTTGATGAGTTGGCTTATGAATCTCTTCGACATGAAGTTGAGTCCGACAATGAGAAGGTACGGACCTTAATGAATTAAAAACACATATATGGATGAAATTATGCACTGCTGTAACTTTTCTAGTTTACAATTTCCAATTCAACAGTTGATTCGGATTTTTCTGAATTTTTTTTGATAAATATTCAAAATATTGATTTTACAGTACTCTAAAGCAAAATGGCTTACAATTTTCTGTCATTTAAGATTAGCTTAGTAATTGGTATGTATTAATACAATATAATCGATTAGATTAGTTTTGTTCAAACTTGTTCATAATGTATCACTTAATTATGTTACTAACTAGCAATATAATTTTAAAAATAAAATAAATATATTCAATTATACAATTTAATTTTATTATAAATAATAGTTTTATATTTTTCAGTTTGTTCTTTTTTTTTTCGGTAATTAAATCTAACATGTAGAGGTAGCAATAATAATTCATAGGGAATTTTACAAAATGGGTACCCATCTACATTTTTGCAGTCGCTCAAAATTTTTTTTTTATTTTACCAAAAATAGTTTTTTAAAATTACAATAGTATCTAAATTTTAAAATCACCTAAAATATATCTAAACAGTATATATTCGGCATACTTTCGATATATTTTGGGATATTTTGATTTAATTTTTACAAAAAAATAATAAAAGAATAAAATAAAAAACAATTAAATCATTAAAGAGGAAGAATAATAGAATTCAATCAAATTTCAAAACATCAAAAAATCTCAAACAAACGGTTTAATATCTTTTCGAAATATTCGGGTATGCCTTGGAGATATTTTAGGTATATTTTGAAAATTTCTTAAGAACATCTCAGGAATATTTTGGACATATTTTGAGTATAGTTTGAAAATTCTCGTAGAATTTGTTGAAACGAATTCTATGAGAATATTCCCAATATACTTTGGGAATACTATGTACACTTTAGGAAATTTTATGGAAATATCTCAGGTATATTTTTGGAATATTTTGAATATATTTTGAAATTTTTTTGAAAATTTCTTAGAATGAATTCTCATACAATACCTTGGATATGTTTACAATGCATTATGGTTTGGAGTCCATAATATAATTTACGCTATTTAAATTAGGATATATCATAAATGGATAGTTTAAATATAAATGAGTTCAATCCATTTAAATAGATCATAAATGGGTTCAATCCATTTTAGAGTTAAATATGTATACCTATTTAAATTTATATATAAATTTTTTTATTAAATTTTTTATAAAATTTTTAGAAAAAATATTTAACATATTAATCATTTTTAGCCATTTTTGATATGTTTATATAAAAGTTTTTAGTGTTATTTGTTTTTCTAAATTTTTTATTTATAAAAATAAATTATGTTATTTTGTATTTAATATATATTTATTACCATTTTTAATTTTACTATCATAAATTAATTTTTTGAAGTTTTCGATAAATTTTTTTTAAAATTAAAAATTATATATTTAAATTGTCGCATCTATTTATTTGTGACAACGATTAATGCACACAAATCAAAATCGAATAAGTTAAAAACGATCGGAAATTGAGCATATTGTGGTTGAAATAACATCGATACGATACTAAATTATTAACCGACAACGATAATAAGGAGCAAAATCGTAAATTTATGATTTTTGGTCCAAGCGAGTTGTGAGTCAAACACACTATAACGTAGGACATGTTAAAATAAGTACGTGAGTAGAATTTTATATCAAAATTCTACTATTTAGATTTCCAAATTGATGAAATAAAATTTATATCCCAATTAAATTTTAGATATGTTATATTTATATATTAAATAGATAAATGAATGAGTTAGAGCAATCATATGATAATTAAATAAATCATAATTGAGTTAATGCATTGTTTAAAATAACAGTTATGCATATCGTATAAGTATTGGAATCGATATAATGGTATTAAGCTGAATCAGACTGTATCGTCTGTAGGTACCATAATTTTTTAAAGAAATAACTTGTAAAAAAATTTTATATACTTTATTTTATATTATATCGGTATCGAAATGTATACTTAACGTATCAAAGAATATTTAAAATCCCATGATAACCAATCGAACCTATATCTCTTCTAACCTACTCATTTGTCACCCTACTAATATGCCGTCCAATCTGGTTTCCGTAACAGTCTTTAATTACTTTAATTAGTCTGGAATCATTAAACGTTACAAATTTTTAAAAGATTATATTCATGGGGTTGGGCTAAATATTTTTCCATTTAATTTCGTTTTTCGTTTCAAATTCAACAAAAATAAATCGATCTAAAAATGGAAGAGATTTGGATTTTAAGCTCTTTAGGTACCCAACTAATTTAACTCACAAATTTTTTATATAAATAGTCTTATATATTATTGTGTTTAAATCGAATTTAACCAAATTGTTAGGTCCGAACATTCAGACCGTACGAAGTTGGACATACACAGAATTCCTCAAGCAGCCAAATTAATTTCTGTATAGAAAAATAATAATAAATTATTACAATAGCAAGTCTGATCACAAACTAACCTTGCTTTTCACCGCAGGTCAATAGCTTCTCTCCATTTTCAAAAGTCATAGACTTTGTGTGGAAGGCTAGATTTCGTCTCATAATGGCCCACAAGCTTAAGAAAGTGACCCAGTCATTCCAAAATATTCAGAGTGAAGCCCACCAGTTTAATTTTTTCCAACTAAGCTTCGGGAATACGATCCCACAAAGTAGTACCATAACAAGCTCAACCCTTGACAATCCAGTTGTAGGGAGGGAAGCTGATGTGTCTAAAATTGTGCACTTGTTGACTCGCTATTGTGATCAACAAGTTCTTACTGTTATTCCCATAGTTGGAATTGCTGGTTTAGGAAAAACAGCTTTAGCAAAGTTAGTTTTTAAAGAAGCCAAAGAGAAAAAACTTTTTGATGAAACATTCTGGGTTCATGTTTCTGATAACTTTGAAACTCAAAAGCTTTTAAAGGAAATGTTGGAGAGGATTAGTAAAGGCACGGGTACGGGTGGGCCGAACAATGTTGAAACTATCATTGAGCGTGTTAAGGAAAAGTTGAAAGGGAAAAAATTCCTTCTCGTATTGGATGATGTTTGGAATGAAGAACGTGAGATGTGGAATATTCTGAGTAGTCAATTGATAGAAGTTTGTGATGGAAACAAAGGGAATGCTGTTGTCCTTACAACTCGTAAAGAGGCAGTAGCATCTATAGTGGAGACTTCTTCACTTTATAGGCATACACTGGCTTTGCTAACAAAAAATGAAGTTTGGTCCATTATCAAGCAAAAAGTGTGCGGCGATGGAGGACCATCAATACCTTCGGACTTGGGGGCCATAGGAAATGAGATTGCAGAAAAATGTAGGGGTGTACCACTAGCTGCTACGGTTTTGGGTGGGACAATGTGCCTTAATAGGAACAGGGAAGAGTGGTTGTCAATTAGAAATAGCTGTGTTTTTAATAAATTAAACATTTTACCTATTCTGAGACAAAGTTTTGATCGTTTACCTTCATATTTGAAGCCATGTTTTACATATTGTTCAATTTTTCCAAAAGATTCTTTTATTGAAAAGAAACAATTAATTCAGCTTTGGATGGCTGAAGGGCTTCTTGAGTCTTCTAGTGAGGATGTTGGCAACAAATATTTTGATGCTTTGCTCCAGAATTCCTTCTTCCAAGATGTGAAAAGGGATGAGTTCGATAATATCAAATCGTGTAAGATGCATGATCTGATACATCATCTCGCATTATCTGTTTCAAACTCAGAAACATTGATAGCGGAGACCTATCCCGTTGGAGATATTTCTCGTGTTCGTCATCTGAATCTCATTGGTGATGGGACGCCTATGCCAATATTTCCACAAGATAGTGCCAGGAAACTTCGGAGTTTATTCATAACGGATGCGGTATTCCATGAATCGTGGATGTTGAAAAGCTTGCGGACTCTGAACTTTGGAGGTTCTGATTTGATACAGTTGCCATCTTCAATTGGAAAGCTAAAGCATTTGCGATATCTTGATGTCTCTCGTTCTAAAATCAAAGCATTTCCAGAGTCCATAGTCAAGCTTTACAATTTGCAAACTTTGAGATTTCTTTTTTGCGTGTTACTTGAAGAAGTTCCTAGAGATATGAGCAATTTGATCAGCTTACAGCATATTGAGTTTTCAAAGAAATGCCAAATGCCAGGTAAGATGGGGAGCTTAACTTGTCTTGAAACGTTGCCCATATTTGTCGTTGGTGCAAATAGGGGAGGTGACATTGAGGAACTAAAGGGCTTAAACAGACTTGGAGGGGAATTGAGGATAATGAATCTTCACCTGGTCAAGGGCAAAGAGGAAGCAGAGAAAGCAAACCTGCAGCAGAAAACAGAGTTAAAAGCATTGGAACTTGAATTTGATAGATACAGAGAAGGCAACAACAACGATGAGGAAGTGTTGGATGGCCTTGTACCGCACTCAAACATAGAGAGCATAAAGATTGTGGGTTATTTGGGTGAAAAACTCCCACAGTGGCTTCAGTTACGTATGTCTCTGGAAGAATTGAGTATAAGATGTTGCAACAAGCTGACATCAATTGACTTGGGGAATTTGAGTTGCCTTGTTTCTCTAGTGATAATACATTGTCCAAGTTTAAGTTCCATTTCAGAAAAAATGTTATGCCCGCTCACCGGATTAAAGAGGTTAACGATTGGTGATTTGTCAAAGGATTTTGGTTATTTGAATTTCATCAAAGGCCTCACGTCTCTTGAAGACTTGACCATATGTGGGTGTGAGAGATGTGGAACTATGCCTCTGCTACCAGATCAACTTCAATGCCTCACTACCCTCAAGTCTTTAAAGATGACATTTTTTTCACGAAATGGTAGCTCTGCCAGACTGGTTGGAAAAGATTACTTCTCTTCGATCCCTTGAGATTTGGTCTTGTAAAAATCTGAAGCATCTACCAACATCTACAGCCATGCAACGCCTCTCCCAGTTGAAGTATCTGCGTATTTTTTACTGTCCCCTTATTGCAGAAAGTTTCGCTCAAGTAAGGGGCTCTGAGTGGCACAAGATTTCTTATATCCCAATGAAATACATTAATTAAGAGGTAATTTTCATAATTTTTAATTTCTGTGAGGAATATGAAAATTTTCTCATGTTTCAGTTTTTACAATAAATTATATGTTTAGTCGCAGATATGCAAACCACTCCTATTTCAATTCTCTTTCTAATTTTTGTTGCAGATGGATGAATTTATGATCCTAAAATCTACTGCAAGTAGCTCTAATTGCTTAATTATGTTTGTGGTGCTGATTTGATTTGGTTCAATAATTAAGTGATGTAGAATTTGAGGATGAGAATATTAAGGATGGAAGATGGATGCTTGCTTTTTTCAGGTAAGACATTCATTTCATTTTCATGCTGTGATATGACAGTATAATTTTTCTCATGTTTTATTTAATATTTTGATTGTCAAGAAACAGGAGAACTGTGAACAGGGCTTATGGTGGTGTATTGTCTGGTGGTGCTGTCAGAGAAAGGTTTGTTTTCATCCAACGTTTGTCGATACAAATTTTTTGCTTGTATTTTGATGTGCATAACATTTTTAAGTGAATGTCGTTGGACAGAATTATCCGAGCCTTTTTGGTTGAAGAGCAAAAAATTGTGAAAAAGGTGTTGAAGATCCAGAAGGCAAAGGCAAAGCAGGCCTCTAGAAGCCAGGATTGAATGTCCGACGTCTTGGAGCATTTGTCGAAACATCTGATGTATGGGATATTGAAAGTATTTAGGGGCATTCCCATTTGAAATTGTATTTTGTTTTGGCTGTGGTGAACTGTTTTTTCTAGTAAGACTTTTTTTAGGGGATATTTTCTACAGATTATGCTTCAATTTTGTTATGTTTTATCATTTATCTCATGGTGCTTTGCAGAGCTGATGCCTTGGATGATTTGTGTAATGACAGATTACTTGGTTATCGCAATTAATGAGTTTCTTTAACGAGTTTATATGCGGGTTGGGTTTTTGGTGATGGTGTCTGCTTTTCTAAAATTAAATATATTGCAATAAAGCTTGTCGCCATAGCCAGGATACCACATATTTGGGACAGCAATGGCTGCCAGATAAGTGAAACCTAGTAAAATACACGTTAGAGACACAAATCTTGCAGTGTCCGAGGCCAACACAGGTTTCTTGGGGAAGACAAATTCATCAATGTTAGCCCTTAAGGAGAAATTCATGATGGGAAACACAAGCATCAGGTGAATCGCGTAGCTTAGTCTCACAGTACTCATTCAGCAATCTTCCGATTTGGGTATCACAATTTTGATCAAAGTTCACCAATATGTCAGCCATAATTGAATCACCGAAGAGTAACCCAAAAATCCAATCGCTATGCAGATTATCAGGGAAATCCTGACAGCTGTTCTCATTTCACTTGGTTTTCCAAGTTCTGCTTTTATTGGATGATAATTAACTAATTAATTCATAAAAACTAATTAAACCAAATAGAATAGAATCCTGATATTTCAATTAGGTTCGGTTATTTTTATATGTATTACTGTTTATTCGGTTTTATAACTTCTGTTAAGTTTTAAACCAAACCGATTCTACATATGTATTACACTCTTCATTCTTTCTTGATATCACATTAGTCCTTCCAAAATTGCTTCCAAAATGATCCAAACATAAATCTCCATGGAGCCTCTTCTTCTCCCAACTTCTACCAGCTTTTCCTCATTGCAATGGTTATTTCAATATTTTTAAATTCTCTTCTTATCTCTCTCT
>CATIWF010108126.1:0-15317 GCA_949630135.1 Balakata baccata
AATGTAAAGGTTCATTACTTTATTGATAAATGATCATTTGTTTTAAGCTATAGATTCATTAGTAATATAGTAAAAAGTTTATTTATATAATTATTTAGTTTGATTATTGATATTTCAATCTCAGTAATGTAGTAAAATCTTCATTTCTATGAAAGTTCATTACCTTTATTAGTAAAAAATTTATTAGTTTATTAGTTATGAACTATAACTTCAACACTCAAATACTCATGTTCATTACTTATTTTACAACTAAATGGGAATAAAAACAAAAGCAGGAAAAAAAATGAGTACAAACACTAAATCAATTGATAATATGACATTTAGAGACATGATGAAAATAGCACAACAAAGTACAATACAATAAAGAGAAGATGTTGCTGCAGCTACAGCTGCACAACAAACAACAACAGTTGCTACTATAGAAATTCTATTTGCACCAAATCAAAATGCAACAACAAATCAACACAAATCGAACTGCACCAGAAACACACTACAATAATGCAGCACCAGCACAACGCCAAAATCGTAACACCTAAAATTATTTCTTTATCGCACCAAATTCCAAAATCGCAATACCAAAAGCTAAAATTGCATCAGAAAAAGAAGAGAATTAAGAGAATGAAGAACAAAGACAATAAACAAATTCCAAATACTAAAAAATTGAGCCAAAAAGAAAATAAATAGAAAAGGAAGAAAAGTATAACATAAGAAAACCTCTGTTATCTGTCGTTAAATTCAAAAAATTAAAACAAATCTTTTCACATGATAACTTGGACCCTGGGTCCATAAAGTATCATAGGCTAGAGTCCAAGATATAATTTGTGCGAGAGCACAACCTGCAGCACTACTAGGCTTTACTATGGACTGCAAGCCCATGTAACTTATTTTGTTGTGAATTTACAAAAATGGAAAAAAGCATGTAAATGTTTACAAAGCTACCACCATTTAAAGTTTTTTTTTCAAAAATCCTTTCAAAAATTGAAGTTACAAAAGATTTATCAAATATTTACTTAAAGTTTACCTAAATTATATCCAATATTTACTAAAAAAATAATGAAAATTAAAATTATACAAGATTTACTCAAAATTTATCAAGGTAATGTATGTTTATTTAGTATATATTTTATTGAGTAATTTCAGTGGTTTAATGTAGATTTTATTTTGATTTTAGATACTTAATATATATAAATTCATGTTTTTAGGTTTGAGGGGTTAGAAGTGAATAGAAGTCTTTTGAGTACAAATTTGCATGAAAATGAGCAATTTTCTCATTGCACACTCATGCGATGCCTAAATGAAGCCAGGAGAGTGAAGCTGTTGTCACGCACATGGCAACCATCGTGCGCACAACAGATTGTTTCCTGCAGATTCATGAATTACACTTAAAAAGGAAGAAATTAAGTTGGAATAGGAGACCTGAGCCTACTTAGGATGGTTTTTTGTTGTTTTAGAGGGGGAATGACTATTTTTAAAAGTTAGATTTCAAGTAGGACTTTAGGAGATCTAAATACATAATTTTAATTTAGGTTTTGGGGGTATCTAGTCAGCTACCATCTATCTTTGCTTTTATTTTTCCAGCATACTATTTTTACACCAAAGGAACTGATTTGTTCTTGAAGATTGATCTAGTATAAAGTGGAGGAATTGGTGATCATCCTTTTCTGAAGCTTGGAGCGTGACTTATCCTGGGAGCATCTTAAGTTTTCTTCTTTTTTTTTTCCTATTATCTGCTGTAATGTGTAGTTTAGTATTCAACATGAACATGATCAGTATTATGGAAATGTTAGGTTAAACTTTTAAAGAATGCTCAGTGAGCAAATCCTCGCTTTGTATGAACCTATTTTTATTTTGATGTAATCAATTTATTATTTTCTTTCATGGGCCTATTCAATTTCTATATTTGATAATTGCTTGATCACCAATTATTAATATGTGAATGAAAATCTTAGGGTTTAATTATTAGGAATATCATCTTTAATTTAACCTAAAAATTAGGCTGAACACTAGTTAAGTTATTGGTTTGATTAATTAGTGCTATAAGGTGAGAGTCGTGAAATGTGAATCCATTGGGTTTAATTGTTGAGGGGAATGCAAAGTTGGGGGATGCGAAACTGAATACCTATGTGTTTTTATTAGTTAATTCCATTAGTTTATTTACTTTTCAGTTATTTCCAGTATCTAATTAATTAATTCAATCATTAAAATTGGGATTATAGTGTTTAGATTTAATTTTCTTATGTTTATTGATGATATAAAATTAATTATGAATTTAAGCCAAACAATTTCTTGTGAGATTCAACCTCGAAAGTGCCTTGCCAATTTACAATTGATTCGTACACTTGCGAATTAATATTTAAGTAACATCAAGTTTTTAGACTTTTCCACACTTAAACATTGCTTGTGCCCAAGCAATACTCAAGCATGGAAGAAAACACAAATAACCATGCAATCAAGCAATCAAACACTCATAATAAAATTCACCATACAAATCACAAACAAATTCATAAGGTTGGTTTTCTTCTTTAGAAATCCCTAAGTCACACTAATGCACTAACCATACCAAAATCGGAATAGTACAACCAATCATGCTCAAAACTATGTTAATAATTATTTCACCCTCAAAATCAAAAAAATCTAACTCAATCAAAATGTTGCTCTGCATGTATAATAACAAGTAATTGTACGAGGCCACTTATTTGCAAATATCAAACACAAGCACATCAAGTTCTCTTCTACTTACCTTCTCACTTCTCTCAATCCTCTTAAGTGTTTAAGGTAACATTCCAAATATGCTCTCATTCACAACATAACGAGGATTTCCTTAGGTTTGCACCCTAATCCAATCTCCACTGCCAACAATATCACCAAAATTCATATCAAGAGGTCTTTACAAATTGTAATGGGGCTAAGGTAAGAGGTGAGGAAAAAGGAATAAACAGGGTAGAATGATCATAAGAGAATGTAAACAAATTAGAACCTACAATTTCATCCAACTTTCTATAGCTACCAAAGTAAGTCCATCTCGCGAAAAACAGTTAAGCAATTCAACACAACACCGCAGACTTCATGTTTACCGCTTCAAACATATTCTAATTTCTTTTTTTTCTTTTTGTCTTTTTTTTTATTCTCTTTTTTTATTTTTTTTCCTTTTATGGTAAAAACATTGAAATAATTGATTAACTAATGCTTAATCATAATTATACACTCACTCAAGTTAATCATTAGCACATACTAAGGAAAGTATACTTATTATGCAAAGGTCTTTAATTGTTTACTGATTCTTATGATTATAGGTTACAAAGAAAGGAAAAAATAAAAAACTAGGCTTAATTGGGTA
Organism: Balakata baccata; assembly: GCA_949630135.1. Lineage (NCBI taxonomy): Eukaryota > Viridiplantae > Streptophyta > Magnoliopsida > Malpighiales > Euphorbiaceae > Balakata > Balakata baccata. Next base: position 3,338 of record CATIWF010108126.1, read on the forward strand.
AACAAAATGCAGTTAAAAAAAGAAGAAAGGTAAAGGCTCAATGGGGTTAACTAAGGGATAATATCAGGTAGGCTACAAAAGCAAGCTAAAAGACGTTTGAAAACACACAAGAAAGAATATAAAAGACCTATAAATTGATAGGTACTCTTTATATAACTCAAAAGCTTACGAAAGAAAAATAAATGGTGGTATGTGTAAGTGTTAGAGACTTAATACAATGAATCAACACTCACAAACTCATAACCTAATTAAATTACCAATTTTATATATTAGGAGCAAGAAATATAAGCAAGTTAAAAGATTTCTAAATAAGAGTATGCTAAAAGCATTAAAACTATTATAAGATTCTTGGTTCATGTTTCCTAACTATAACATGATATAAGATTCTTTCATTGACTTACATGTGAGAAAGTAAAAATTAAAACAAAGCTTATAAATTCCAAACACACAATATGCAAATCATACTCAAATGCAACAAAAAGCAATAAAAACACCAATACTAAATATCCCAAAAATTGATTCCCCTTCCCTACACTTATATTTGACATTGTCCTCAATGATACTAAATAAAATAAAAGAAAATAATAAGCATGATAGAAAAGAAATACTCCACTGGGCACAAAGGTTATTTTGATTCTTCCACAAGTTCAATGGTGAGGTGGCCTTTTGTGTGGTTCGCTTCAGGTACAACATCATTGGTAGGAAAATAAGGAGTCGACGACATCAAAAGTGGAGTAGAACTGGTAACTGGCGATATCAGAGATTGGCCAAAAATGTGAAATCACCGAAGTTGGGTGGTTTAGGTGGAAGAAATCACTGGAGAAGAGGTGGACTGGAAAAGTAAGGGTTAGAGAGTTTTGGAGAAAAAGAAAGAGGGAGAGTCGGTTTATGAGAGGATTTTAGGGGAGAGAAGAAGAATAGGGTATTATGCACTTATAGGGTTAGAATGGAAAATAATAAATTAAAATGAAAAGAATGAAAATTTTAAGCATCTTGCATATGATGCTATCGCGTCTGTGACAGTAACATGCATTTTTCTAGGTAATGTTTGATCACAAATGCGATGGTCATTAAGGACGCAATGACTTTCTGCACTCAATACATACCTGAATTTGATTTTTTCAACTCTGCAACCCTACTCCATGTACTTCTCATGCAACTTGTAAGTGCTGAAAACACCTCTAAATGGGTTGACACTTCTCTTCTTTCCTTTAATTCAAAAATAAGAATTAGAAACTAATTAACACTAAACTAAAAATTAAAACAACTCTAAAAAGAAAAATTGCAGCAAAAAAAAATTTAGGTTGCCTCCTAAGAAACGCCAAATTATTATCTAGGCAAGATATTGCTAATCTTTTTCTCAAGCCGGACATGAATCAACCTCAGACCAATCCTCCACCACCCTTACACCACTTAAGGGTTCTCCTAATTTGTTCTCTAACTTCTGCAATTTCGAGTCATGACCAAATGAATTAGCATTATTAATATTACAACTCTCATTTACAGTAGAATTAATAGAATAAGTTGAATAATCAAACGCTTCAAATTCAGCAATCACCCTCAAAATCGTCATAGACAATTTTCCATGTTTGACATCATTAGGGTGTCAGTTGTGGCCATAAATGGCCTACCAAGAAGTATTGTCTGATCCTTCTCTTTTGGACTAGAATGTTCTATATATAGCACTATAAAATTCATAGGAACTATTGACTTACCAATTTGGACCAAAAGGTCTTTCACTATACCTTTAGGCTGCTTTATTGACTTATCCACCATCTGCAAGCATATAGTGGTTGGCTTTAACTTACCTAAACCCAACTGAGAATAGATTGAGTATGATATCAAGTTGATGCTAGCTCCTAAATCAAGCATGGTCTTTGACTGCTTTTTATCTCCTAAGATGATATCTATAATGAAGCTCCCAAGATCTTTCATTTTCTGAAGTAAGCGTTGTTCGAGGATTACACATGTTGTCTTTGGCACTATGATCTTCTCATTTTCCCATATCGCTTCTTACTTGAGAGCAGCTCCTTGAAGAATTGAGCATATGAGAGGATTTTCCTAACAACGTCTAAGAAAGGCAAGTTACTATCAATTTTAGATAGCATTGCAAAAGTATCAGCAAACTTCTTATCCTTTTTATGCTCTCTAGGTCGATTAGGGAATGGAATTAGGGGTCTATATAGCTCAGGTGCCTTATGCAATTTAAGTTCTATATGATCCTCTTTTCCATCCTCCTTTAAACCAACTATAGCCTCCTTTTTCTCCTCCCTCTATGACTCCAACTCCTAGTTCCTTACCTTAGTGTGCCTGTAAGAGAAAAATTAACTAAGTCAGTGTCTGAATCAACTTCAGTACCTAAAATCTTATCATTATTTATAATAATGATTGACTTTGATTGCTCTATTTGGCTTGATAACTTCCCTTTTTTATTTTCTTGAACCACCTTAGCAATCTGGCCAATTTGGATTTCCAGTTTTAAACTGAAGACTCGATGGAATCAATTCTCTTATCAAACCATTCATTCTTGTCCTAAGTAGCTATGATGAAATTGTTTAAAGTTTCTTCCAGGGAGGGTTTCCTAGGTGCATTAGATGGTGCAAGTTGATTTTGACTGGGATAGTAAGTGGATTCTGATCCATGTTTTTCCTAGAGAAGTTAGGATGATTTCTCCAGCCAGGATTATAGGTATACGAGTATGGGTTATCCCTTTGTTGTTTTGGCTGGAAAGAACTCATCATATTTGCTTGCTCCAAATGAATACCTAAAAAAAAATCAGATGGACATATATTAGCTCCATGTCTATAAACACCACAAATACCACATACCTCATTTGTGGGTGTATTCCTTATGTTAGCCCACATTTGAACTTGTTTTGTGAGCTCAACTATCTGTAAAACTAACTTATTGCCATTAGACATTTCATATATCTTCCTCCCCCTCACACTTTTTTATTGGGAATTGGTTCCCAACATTTCAAAGATCTCATAAACCTCTTCTGTTGTCTTTTCTCCCATAGCTCCTCCAGCTGCATTATCTACCATACATTGATATTACTAGAATAAACCATCATGGAAGAATTGATTGATCAGAGGTAAGGAGTAGCCATGGTGTGGGAACTGAAATAGAAGCATTTTAAACTATTCACACTCTTCATGGAATGACTCTATCTCTTTTTTATAAAAACCACTGATTTCAGTCCTCAATTCCCTAGTTTTTTTATGAGAGCAGAATTTGGTCATAAATTTTTGGTACATCTCACCCTAGAACCTCAAGGAATTAGGAAGGAGAGTCATGATCCATGTTTTTGCTTTGTCCATGAGAGTATAAAGAAAACATCTCATCCGCAATTGATATTCATTCAGTCCATTCAAAGGGAATGTACTGACAGTGGCATAAAATTCTCTGATGAAAGTGTGGATCCTCATTTGGAAGCCTATAGAATGTTCATAATTTCTGGCTCCTTCTCTCAGAACTATACATGAAGTATTATTACCAATAACTGGTCTAGCATAATCCTTCATGGCTAGTTGTCTCTGTGCAATGGCTTCCCTTAGTAGATCCCCCATATGCGCTTCTATTTGTTCCACTTCTTCTTCAATTACAAACTCTTGAGGTTGAGATAATTCCTCTTTCTCTTCAAAAGTCTGCGAAGTCTGCTCCTTAGATATGTGCATTTTGGACTGAAGCTCGTAGGGCCTTTAAGATGATGACTCACTAGATTTAGCTTTCTTGTTAGTACTTGGCATAAAATCAAGATCAACAATCTAAACAAAAACTAAAATAAAATGAAAGCAAAAACAAAAATAAAAATACATAAAACAATCTAAACTAATTAAAAACACATTTGCAAGCTAATTAACTAGGAATTCAATCAATATTTCCCTAGCAACGGTGCCAAAAACTTGATATGACTCAAATGTTAACTCGCAAGTGTACGAACCAATTGTAGATTGGCAAGACACTCCCAAGGTCAAATCTCACAAGGAATTATTCGACTTAAATTCCTAATTAATTCTATATTACCAGTAAACACAAGAAAATTAAATCTAAACACTATGATTCCAATTTTAATGATTGAATTTATTAACTAAATACTAGAAATAACTGAAAAGCAAATAAACTAATAGAATTAACCAATAAAAATAAGCAGGTACTCAGTTTTGCATTCCTCAACTTTGCATTCCCTTCAACAATGAAACTCAATGGATTCAGATTTCATGGCTCTCACCTTATAGCACTAATTAATCAAACCAATGACTTAACTAGTGTTCAGCAAAATTTTTATGTTAAATTAAAGGTGGTGTTCCTAATAATTAAAGCCTAAGATTTTCATTCTCAGATTAATAATTGGTGATCAGACAATTATCTAATATATAAATTAAATAAGTCTAATTGAAACTGAAAGAAAATTATAAATTCATTCTATCAAAATAAAAATAAGTTCATACAAAGCTAGGGTTTGCTCCCTGAGCACCCTTTAAAAGTCTAGCCTAGCATCTCCATAACACTGATCATATGCATATTGAATTCTAAATTACACATTACAACAGATAAAAGGAAAAAAAAAAAGAAAATTAAAGACACTCCATGGATAAGTGACGCTCTAAGCTTCAAAAAAGGATAATCATCAATTCCTCCACTCTGTACCAGATCAATCTTCAAGAACAAATCAATTCTCTTGGTACAAAAATAGTATGCTGGAAAAATAAAAGCAAAGATAAATGGTAGCTGGCTAGATCCCCTCAAACCCAAATTAAAATTATGTATTTATATCTCCTAAAGTCCTTTTCTATATCTAACTCTTAAAAATGGTCATTCCCCTTCTAAAACAGCATAAAATCATTCCAACTAGACTCAAGTCTCCTATTCCAACTTAATTTCTTTCTTTTTAAGTCTAATTCACGAATCTGTAGGAAACAGTTTGTCGTACGCACAATGGTCGTTGCATATGTGATAGCAGTTTCACTCTCATGGCTTCATTTAGGCATCATGTGTGCAATGAGAAAATTACTCCTTGTTATGCAAATTTACACCCAAAAGACTTCTAATTACTTTCAACTCCTCCTCAAACGTAAAAACATTAATTTACATATAATAAGTATCTAAAATCAAAATAAAACTTACATTAAACCACTAAAATTATTCAATAAAACATATACTAAATAAACACGCATCACAAGGTTTACCTAAAAATTATTCAAGATTACTCTAGATTTATTAAAAGTTTACCAAATATTTACTAAAGAAATATTTAAGATTTACCTAAAATTTATTAAAAGTTTATCTAAAGTTTATTAAATATCTAACAAAAAAATTACTAAAATAAAATAACCTTAATTAAGTTAATTAAATACAAATTTACATATTTCATTGATAATTAAGATTTATCCAAGGTATATTTTGGTAATTAAGTTAATTAAATATAAGTTTACATATTTCTTTTCCTAATTAAATAATAATTAAAAATAAACAAATGCATGTATAAAAACAGTTGATAGTCATATAAGTTAATTAAATTCTTAATCTATGTTTAAAAGATAAAAAAAAAAGCCATTTTTTCTCAATTAAATAAAAAAAGTGATAAATACAAAGTAAATTTCACATTTTAACAAGAAAAATAAAAAAATTGGTAAAAATGCTAATAGATAAAATTAGTAATAAAAATACAAAAATGACTTGATAAAATTAAAAAAAGAAAATTACGAAAAACGGTAATCGGCGTAAATTCCACTATTTTTTCTTTCTTACAACTTTGACAAAACCCATCGTTGGCAACCTGATCAAGTGATCTTTTCACTCCTGCCTGCTGGCTGCTACCCAAGAGCGGAAACAGAAAACTACATTAGTATATCTATCTGCTTTTCTCTGGAATGCGGAATGCCTATCTCTTTAGAGCCCTTTCTAGGTCTATTTTCTTCCAGCAACTTTTAAAATAATTTGCGTTACTCTTGCATTCAGGATTGCCCTCCACTTGTTTGAAGAAATGCTAAAAAAAAAAAAAAGAAGAGAAAAGATAAGAGAGCTAGAAGGTATCATTCACCGTATCCTGAAATTTATCCTAACAGCTCCGGGCCTTTCCTAATGATGGCGTCCAAATCGCTTTGGTTTTTATTAATTACCGTGCATTTTACGACTTAATGGAAGCGCAGAAAAGTACTGTTGAGAAAGGAAGGGAACATTTATAATGGCCCTGAAAATTATGTTTAAATGGTCGAAACAAATGACTTAATCTCAAGTTGCGTAGCTTCTATGGGCGGAAAAAGATTTACAGAACAGAGTATTGTAATGGATTTAGGCAGGATCACAATACATTTAGTGTCATGATCTCTAAAGTTAGCCTCTGCAAACCATTTTAGACCAGCTGAAGAGATGAGTCATAGAATGAATGAAGAAAAATGTGATATTGCGGAAGACATATTCCTTTCTATTTGCAGAGCCTATGGCAGGGTTCACAGGCCATTAGATGCCATCAGGTTTTTCCACAAGGTGAATGAACTTGGATGCAAACCCACCCGAAAGTCTAGATCGCGGTATTTTCTATACTTGATGAAGAGAACCAATAACATCGCAATGAGGTTTTGTAGGTACATGAGAGAAATGGGTTTTTCACCAAGTGTTTTGTCTTTTACTTTTAGTATTCTGATTAAAGCACTTTGCAAGAACAATGGAACTATTGATGCCGCTCTTAAGACATCCCCTGACATTACATATCAGATTTTTCTCCTGGAAGATGGGAGAATGCATGACACAGAAACCTCTGGATCCCTTTTCGGTTGTTGTGTTATATCCACAAATTTGAGTGGGAGCAGCTCTATTTATTGAAGCAATTTGGGGGAGGAGACTGCTGGTTATTAAGTTCAAATTAGTTATGACAGTTGAAAGGAACAGCTTGGGGGAGTGACTCAAGCTCTCGTGTCTCCCATTGAAGAACTCAGTCAAAGGCAAGAAGCACAATTCTCAGGTTGACGAGCTGTAAATTTATTCCTACAAGGATTTCGATATCTAAACAACTAAAAATCCCCCATTATGCAAATGTGGTAATATTTATGGTCACAAATAATTTGAACAGCACGAAAATGGATCACGTTGCAGGGACAAATGATCATATAAAGATAATACAGCACATTTTAATGATCGGAGAGAGGAAAGCCTATTCCATGGCGCTGAGTAGGAAAAACTACAAACAACATACTGCAAATGACACCAATTCCTACAGGCAATGAGGTAAGGAGCTCCTGAGCCTCTGCAGAGGGTGTTGGGTAGAAGCAATCAGCCACATTCTGATCAAACAATGCAACAGCTGCAAATACAAGTATTGACGTGAGGGCATGCACAAAATCTATAAATTGCAGCCTGTATTTTGCAGCAAGCTCAGGTGAAAGAGTTGCCGACCCGTCGATGATCCATATTCCCCGGAATGTAGCAAAACCATAACAGACATTCCCATTCCTGTCTTTAACACTGTCGGTGAAGCTCGACAGGAGACATGACAATCCACAGAGAATAACTAGCCCAGCAGTCAGGTACCTACTAACTGAATCACAGTTGCCAGAATTTGAGAATATAGGAGACAAAAGTTGGAAAGCAAGAACTGTTCCTGTAGGTAATAGATTGGCTAAATGGGCTGAGCTTTTAAAAGTCTGACTAATAGCTTTCTGAATCAGGTTTTGTCTCTCCGTGTTTGGAGCTGGCAAATCTTCAAGGAGGGGAAGCCTTTCCTCATTGTGATGATCATGATGAGGGTTTCCATTTTCAACCCTGATTTCCATTGATTATCTTCTATATTTCTGCAAATGCTTCTTAATTTTTTATATATGTTTGTACATATATATATTATGTCTGTAATTATGGAGTAGAGAGATAGTATTTGAGTGAAGGTAAAGGGACAACAAACTAGAGTTGGCTTACAAGAAATAAAAAACCAAAATTTGGGAGAACTCAGGAAGTAAAGTTAAGAAATAAGGTTACCATATTTCGTTAATTAGTTTCAGAGAAGTTGTTAGTTAGAAGCCCTTATTCATTCAGTACTAAGATTATGAGATAGTTGCAGGCAGGGTGTAGTTTTGATTCGTAAGAATTGGGTCTCAGGCAGGGAAAAAAGTTGATGTTTGGCGTTGTAAATTGTAAATTGCAGAAAATGATGAGAAAGAGTATCGTAAAGATATTAAATTAAGCTACTTTATGTAAAAGCAAAGGCATTGATCAGATCAGCATCATATGCCTAATAATACCTTGCACGCCTTAACTTGTTGAGCTGCGAGGATTTCATGATATTGAATCAGAACCAGAATTTTCCGCCAAAATACAACCATTTTGATTGCAGTTAAGAATTTTTTTTTTTTTTTAATCTATACTCGATTTATTTTAATTTATTAATTTTAACTAAATTTGTAAAATTATAATAATTCCATGCAATTTGTGATAAAATTGAGTTTTAACTTTATCCCAATTTGATGCACTTTTTTTTTATCTACATGATGAATTATGATAATAGAATAATTTCAATGATTTTTTTCAATAATGCTCGAAATTTAATTATATGATATATCTTTTAATAATTGATATATTTCAAAAAAAAAAAATAAAGAACCATAGACTATATTATTTGCAATTGATTAAACAACTCACATTTAAAATGAGAACTCTTTTCCATTATGAGGGAATGATGAGATCCCTTTTTTTCAATTAAAATAGGACCCTAAATTAGAAAACCTAAATATCTCTATAGTTTAGTCACTTAGGGCTCAAGAAAGAAACCCAATAAACTTGGAAACTCATTGCCCTGTAAACCCACATTTAGACCCAATTTGAAAATAATTGGACTCCTAATTCATTTACAAAGAAAGCCCAATTCTATAACAGAAAATGCCAAGGACACATTTTTTTCAATTGATTTTTTAATTCTCACAACCTAATTGGATGGCGAGATAAGAAAAATTTTTAAAAATAATTTTTTTCTCTTTATCAGCTAATTTGAAAAGGTGAGTAAGTACTGTATTCAATTAGAATTTTAAAAAATATTTATAAATTTTTTTTAAGTCAATAATGAGTTTATAATTTTATAAATGACTATATAGATTTTATAAAAAAGTCTGTTAAAATCTTACGAGAAAATGAAAGACTTTTGCAAAAATTTTATATTAATAGAATCATATGAAAAGATTTTAAAAGTCTGATATTTTTAAAAGTCAGTGACTTTTTTGAATACCACTAAATTTTTATAGAGTCTTTATAAATTTTAATTGAATGTTACATTACTTTTATAGACTTTTTTTATATATTTAAAAATTCTAATTGAATATCACCCTACTTTTATGTACTTTTTTAAGTCTTTATAAATTTTAATTGAATATCTCCTGACATTTATAGAATTTTTATAAATTTTAATTGAATATTATTTAACTTTTTAAATCTATTAAAATCTTTTAAAATCATAAGTGAATACATCCTCCTTATCATTCTTTTTCTTCTGTATTTTATTAGTTTCCTTATGTATAGATTTTGGAGGTAATTAACTCCATATTACAATTTTTCATTCTTCATGAACTTGGTTAATTTGCAGGTTATCCGATTCAGCAGCAAAGAACAAACAACTGCCTACTCTTTCCGTTTTTAAGAATATTATGAGTGCCATAGCAGTTAGTTAACAATTCAATTTGAAGAGTTCAACTAAATTGAATATTAAAAAAAAAAACCATGAATCTATATTTTAATAAATTATAAGTTGAAATATATAAAATAAAAATCGAGTCAAATTCTAAACCAATCTAAATCAAAATAGTTGAGGATTTGATATTTTTATTTAATTGATTCGGATCAATTTGATTAGATTCAATATAAAACATATTACTTGATATTTTTTTAATTTTTTGTCCATAAAAATCATCGAACTTCTTTTTTTTTTCCCTTAAAAAATACTTTCAGTAATTATCTCACCGTATTGCTGACGTAAATAATAATATGATACTACAATTTTTTAAATTTACTGACATGTCATTTATGTAGATGATGATATGTCATTACATGTTAATATTTCGGTGCCACATCATCAACAATCCGTTGAGAAAATTGTGGTAGGAAAAAATAAAGTTTAGTAATTTTTATGGAAAAAAAATTAAGAGTTATTTTTGCACAAATTCTCAATTGTTAATTAATAATCTGAATTCACACATGATAGATTCATTAAAGGTATAAAATTTCTTCTTTCAAATTTTAAAAATACTTATTTAGTTCTATAATAATTATCGTTTTTGAAAAAATTACACATTCCATTTTTATATCATCAATGAAAATTAAATTTTTTTTTTCAAATTTGCACTTATAGTCATCAATTCAAAATTATTAATAGTATGTTGAATTCAAAATTTTTAGTTTTTCAAAATCAAGGATAATTTAATATTTACAATTCATATTTTTCTAAATTTAAGACTAATCAACAACTTCTTAATCCTACTGAAATCATAAAAAAATGAAAAATGAATAAAGTATTATATATTCAAACTTAAAATTTATACTACCTCCATTCTAATTATCACTTTTTCATATAAAAAATTTTCATTGCTTTTATATATCTAATACAATATTAATTAGTTTTTTTTTTCTATTTTATCCTTATTACTTTATCTATATTTTTAGTTTGCAAAATTTTATACCTTTTAACACATTTAGTCTATTAATTGGAGAGATAATTTAGTCCTATTTAGCTCTTTTTTCTCTATAATTAAGTTTATTAAATATTTTCTTAATCCAAGTAAAATACTAAAACAGGAGACAATTAATATAAAATGGATGAAGTAATTAAAAAAGAAAATATCATTTCCATCTTAATTATCTAACTTTCTCGAAGTCATCCTTGTAATTTTAATAACCAGTGATATAGAAGTGATATATATATATATATATAGCAGCCTAGGAGTTGGTAAACTGCACAATATATATGGCTAGCTGAATGTCAACTTTATATGATGTTTTCTAAAATTTGTCTTGTTCAACCAGATTAATTAAACATCATATTGTTAAATTTTTTAATTATCCCAAGACATAGATTGTGGAAAATATTTTATTATTAAAAAATATTACTTATTTCAATACTTTTTATTCTAATTTTTACTTAATTTGTATAAATATTTGTTTTTATATACCCATCTGAATTACTCTAATGCATAATAAAACTTATAACATGGCTATTTTATTTATAAAAATGCTACCGCATCAACTTTATATATTTATTTCTTTAAAAACAGATGCATTTAACATTAACATAAACTGTATTTTGTACTAGTGTTATATTAAAATGCAAATATTTTATATAAATTAGAACAAATAATATTTCTTTTCACTATTTTATGTCAATAGATTACACAACTTGGGGAAAATAAACTTTTGTTAATGACCAGGTGATGACGGTTATTGTGTTTAATATAAGGTAGACAGAAGAGTTTAATTTACCTTGAATACAACAGTTAATCTGGTTTAATATTATTGTTGATTTGCTAAATGTTTCTTTGTTGGATGTTGTAATAGATGAAGATTTGTTGTTTAGTCCCCAACAAATTTACTTCTTTTGTCTCATTTTAACTGTTGTTTTAAAAAAAAAATTGCAATTTAATCTATCTACCACTTTTATATAATTAATAATAAATTTTAATTTTTTTTTTAATTTTACCCTTAATGTTATATAGAATTTCAAAGTCATTTATCATAAATTTAGACTAAATACTTTCTTATTCTTTTATCTTTTCCAATAATTTTAAATTTTTTAATAAAAAATAAATTAATTTCACTCACTCATTTTCTCATAAATTTAAAGCTAATTAATAAATTTTTAATTCTAATGAAATCATAAAATGTAATGGAGGAAGTGCTATATTCACATACTATGTAACCTTTCACGTCTTGATGAGCCATTTTGATTAATTGTTTAATGTTATTAAAAAGAAATAGGGAACTAAGTAAATATATAATAATCATATCAGTT
>CATIWF010108252.1:0-28148 GCA_949630135.1 Balakata baccata
GGACCCAATCCGATTGACATTTGAAAAATGAAACCCTAAAATGGAAGGCCATGGGCTAAAGAATTCTGGAAGGGGAAAAACCCAATCAATAAACAAGAAAAGAGCTTAGATCCACGTTACAGGACTCTATTCCACACGAATTTCTTATCCAACTTCACTCTTCCCTTCCAAACCCCCCGCCTTTTTTTTTTTGGCTCTGCGTTAGCTCTTAAGCCTCATGAAAATCACCAAACTCCTCTTCAAGGTCAGCAACTCCTCTCTCTCTCTCTCTGTGAGTTTCAATTCTGTTAAATTTATGAACCCATTGACAGTGAAATGCAGCTATCGTTTTTAGTTGTTCTTCTTACCTGAAGACGATTGTATTTTTTTTTAGTTAAACCTTCCTGAAAATTGGTTTGATTTAGCAATTGCCTGTATCTTCCTGATAAGGTGCAAACTTTTGGATTTCAACCGTTGTTAAACAGTAGGAAATGTTATTGAAATTGAGAAAGTTGTTTGCTTTTCTCCATAATTTCGACATTTCCGATGCCTGTCCAATATAGGATTTGTTTTGTTGTTCAAATTCTTGTATAATTTACTTAATTTGTTAATCAATTTTGAGAATTCGTCAGATTGGAGAAAGATGCTAGTTTAATTTTTTGGTGGGCTGGTTGGTTTAGAGGACTACAAACTGGGACTGCAACCAAAATTATCATTGTCATTCTTAGCTTGCAACTGGGAGTTCAGAGACTGAAGTATGGCGTTGACTGCAAATTCAATCTTTTTATCTCATGAAGAAAGTGTCTGTAGTTCGTGCTTCGGATCAGGAGTTTCAAGTAACGAAATATTTCACTGGAGGAGGACAACTGCGTTGAAATGTCAGCCCAATATCAGAAAGTCAAGGTATGTTCAGTTGATAAGAACTCATAGGGGTTATCGTGGGCTCGAGCTAAGATGCTCACATCAATTCTCAGGCTGGATAAAGAAGTTCTCGTCTTTTTGTAGTGCTAGTGCGAGTATAACTAAGGTAGCTTCCATTCCCAATTTATGCCTTTCCTTTTTAAATATGGAGTTGCTTAATTATTAGCCCTCTGTTCCTTTTATGAACTTGTTTTCTTTTCCTTTTGATTCTTCTTTAAGGCAAAGGAAATGCTCAATTTTCTGATGTTGAGTGCAACAAACGACCTAAAAAAGAAAAGCCAATTGCAGTTTTTGAAAGTGGCGGGCGTATTGGCTTGTGCATTATTGGTCATTCCATCAGCTGATGCCGTTGATGCACTCAAAACTTGTACTTGCTTATTGAAGGAGTGCAGGTAATATAAATTAAATCACTGTGTAGTTCTCGAATTTCTTCTCTGTTTCTTCTTCTATACATAAATTAAGAACAAAATTTATCTCTTTTTCTGCAAATATTCCTTTTTTCTGTCAATCCTGATGTGATTTCAAACAACTGATAGCCTCCTTATTATGCAATGGGAATGTTGTGTACATCTAATCCTTCCTAGTGCATGCATTTAAGGAATACTTGTACACTAGGACATGGAGTACAGCAATGAAAGTATTGTTCGTGAAATATCTGAGATTTTTCGTTGAAAATTTTGATTATATTTAGAACCTTCAAATTTAGTTGATAACCATGTTGATTAACATTTCTTATCAGCTATCACTTCAATATGACTTCCATATGTCAAAGCTTTGTCAGTGCATCATTATCTTACTTAACAGGTTATTATTTTCTTGTCAGATTAGAATTGGCTAAGTGCATTGCAAACCCAGCTTGTGCCGCCAATATTGCTTGCCTTCAAACATGCAATAACCGGCCTGATGAGACCGAATGCCAGGTTAGTTAAGGAAAAAAAAAAAAGCATAATTGAAGGTGTCCATCCACTGCACATGCATGCATGTATAAGTTCTAACACTCTCTGCTAACTGGAGCTCTTAAAATAATTTTTGCACCACACCAATGCCCTACATGGGAGGGGCTTTTCTCCATCAGCTTCAGCTTTCCTAAGATCGATCAGTTTCACAGTTTGTTTGCCCCTTAATCATGGAGGCAAATTATTGTTATCATATGAGATACCTTCCTTGTGATTTTGCAGATCAAATGTGGGGACCTGTTTGAAAATAGCGTTGTTGATGAATTCAATGAGTGTGCAGTCTCACGAAAGAAGTGTGTTCCCCGGAAATCTGATGTTGGAGAATTTCCTGTTCCTGATCCAGCTGTTCTAGTCAAGAATTTTAACATTGCAGATTTTAGTGGGAAGTGGTTTATTACTAGTGGCCTAAATCCTACCTTTGATATTTTCGATTGTCAATTGCATGAATTCCATACAGAATCTAACAAACTCGTGGGAAATTTGTCGTGGAGAATACGGACTCCAGATGGTGGCTTTTTCACTAGATCAACTACGCAGAAGTTTGTTCAAGATCCCATGCAGCCTGGAATACTCTACAATCATGACAATGAGTATCTACACTATCAAGATGATTGGTATATACCCTCTTCCTGTTCTGCTATTCTTTCCTTCTGTTGTGGCTGTAAAAATGACTAGTTCTAAGTTCGGCCTGTACAAAATTTAATGACTCCAAAATCTCAACAAAGAACTTCTATAAGTCCCAATAGAGGCAATCTAATAGGACAAAAGATGTCATCCCACGGTGAAATAAGATCTTTTGGCCTTTTTATTTGATATCCTCTACATAAAAAGGTGTGTGGTACTGATTTTGATTTGCTGTCACTATATCAAGGGCAATGTTGCTTTGTAAATTTTCTTGACTATTTGGACAAATTTTTTTTTTTTTCCCTCTCTAAAGCTCTGAATTGTCTTAATCTATGTGAACGGCCAAAAAATGGAAAATAAGAATACCATTTTTTCCCTAAATCATAAATATATTTGAACCCTTCAGTTCCCTGTTGTTGCCTATGTAGATTTAGTGTTGCTGAGGCAAGAGATCATTGCTCATCGTGGCAGTGTAATTTCAGTGTTGTTTGAGCGTTTTGTGGAAAGATAATAATTATTGTGCTTGGAGATGATGGAGCTTCAGCACTTGCTGTGCATTTACACCATCTACGCATTGATACATGAATATCACCTCAGCTTTCACCATCTATGCATTATTTGAGTGTACTGTCATAATCTGGTTCGCTTAAAATTTATTGTGAACAACTAACCAGTATCATTTGTGGCACATGCAGGTACATTCTGTCAGCAAAGGTACAACACAGCAGTGATGATTACATATTTGTTTATTATCAAGGCAGGAATGATGCATGGGATGGATATGGTGGTGCTGTTGTATACACTAGAAGTGCAGTTTTGCCAGAAAGCGTGATACCTGAACTGGAAAGAGCTGCTAAAAGTGTAGGACGAGATTTTAACAAGTTTATTAGAACAGATAACACTTGCGGTCCTGAGCCTCCCCTTGTGGAGAGACTGGAGAAGACAGTAGAGGAAGGGGAGAAGACAATTATAAGGGAAGTTGAAGAAATTGAAGGGCAGGTAGAGAAGGTGGGGAAGACTGAAATGACCCTGTTTCAGAAATTAGCAGAAGGATTTAAAGAGCTCCAACAAGATGAGGAATTTTTCTTGAGAGAGCTAAGTAAAGAAGAGATGGATATATTGGATAGTCTGAAAATGGAAGCAGGCGAGGTGGAAAAACTCTTTGGACGAGCACTGCCATTAAGGAAATTCAGATAGAATTCATCTTTTAAGAAAAAAGGGATGAGAATTGTTTGTTACAACTGATATACATATTATATTTTTACACATTGGGCTGCATAAACCGTTAATGCATTTGTATGTCCATAATAGGAAATCCAGAATTCGATTTTTTTTTTTTTTTTTGGCTCTGTTTGCTGCGTGGTTTTCATCTCTCTTTTAGGAAGATCAATCTTTCAATATACAAAGAAGTCACAAGGGGAAGCAAATCTGAAATTCTTTGGGGCTTTTTACTTGAATGGGCAAAAAAAGAAAAAAATTTACCAATATGAGGTGTTTTGAAATTTATTTTCCAATCTGTGTCATTTTTTGCTAGATAAGATGGATCTAGAGTTGATTGATAAATGATCACTAGTCATAGTGGTGAGATGGAATGAACAGTAAAATCATTACTTACAGTAGCTAGATAAATTTTTTATTTAAATAATTAAAATTGAAGATTTAGTATGGGGTGGGAAAATTTGATTGCTAATCGTGATTATGAGTAGCATTTTTCATGTTGAGGCAGCCCTCTTTTCTTTTATTATATATTCAATTATTTTAATTAATTTATATTATTAATAAATAATTATTTATAATTAAATTATCCATTTTTTTAGTTTTTCTAAATAACAATTAAATAAGTCATTTTTAGAATTTGCTAAAAATTATTGTTTAATTGTAATTAATTAATTAATTGCATCATTTTTATTACCTTATTTTTTTAAATAAATTTTTTTAACACAATTTTTTGATAATTCTTAGGCTATATTTGAATTGATGGATTTTAAATGAATAATTTTGAATAATCTATAGATTTAAGCTAAATTTATCATTTGATTATTAAAAAAAAGGTAAAAATATATGGATTTTACAAAATCTCTTATTTATCAAAATCTTTTATTTTTTATGAATTTCATTTCCTAATTTCTAAGTACAAAAGTCCAAAATCTACCATTTTTTATTAATGAGTGATTCTTGCTATATTTTTTATTCTAAAATTGTCCCTAATAAATTTATAATAGTTCAACACTATCCTTAATCATAAAAAAAATAAAGATCATTTTTCTAACTTATTATTATTATTATTTTGTATAATATAGTGTTAATATACATTAAATTATTAATTATGAGAGAGTACTATTAACTTTATTTTTTATATTTTTTTATTATTTTCCAACTCTTAAAACTATTTTTTTAATTTTTAAATATATGGTGAAATTGATTGTATATGCTTAATAATAATAAATTCTCAATATTTAATAAAGGTTAAAATTGAAAATTCATTGTTAAATCCATGAATTGTGATCATTAAACCAATCATAAGTGTAAGAAAAAGTACACTATCAATCTATAAATTTTATAGTCAAATCAAATAATGAAATTCTTAAAATCTATAAATTGTATGAAATCTATAAATTTTAAAATTCTTTAATCCAAACGGTACTTTAATTCAAAATTATATGTTTGAAATTAACATAAAATTTAATATACATAATAAAAAGACAACAACATAAAAATTTAATATTAGTACAAATCAAAAAAAAAAATTAATGTCCTCCAATATGCTATCTTATACCATAAAACGGTTTACTTCTATTAACAACACATATATATACAACTTCTACGTAGTTTATTGAAATGTAAATATACAAAATAATGTGAGCATGATACAAGTCTACTTTGTTCTAACTCCTTCATGGAAATATTTTAGTTATGTCATAAAACATGAATACTTAATTCCAAAGAGGGGAATACATTTATTGGATTAAAACTCTTAACCACAATATACTCCAAAGTAGATTTCATAATCTTTGAGTTTGATCTCTCATGAGGGAGTCACATGGTTAGTTAGTACTTGAGTTTAAAATAAGATAAAGTTGTATTTAACGATAAAGGCACGTGTTAATTATGCATTTAAAATAAATAGAGATAGAATTCTAGGTAGTTTATTGAAATGTAAATATTTAGAATTATGTGAGCATGATACAAGTTACTTTGTTCAATCTCCTTAATGGAAATGTTTTAGTTATGTCATAAAACATGAATATTTAATTCCAAAGAGGGGAATACATTTATTGGATTAAGACTCTTAAGCACAATATGCTCTAAAGTAGATTTCATAATCTCTAAGTTTGATCTCTCATAAGGGGTCATATGGTTTGTTAGTCCTTCAGTTGAAAATAAGATAAAATTATATTTAACGATAAGGGCATGTGTTAATTATGCATAAAACAAATAGAAATAAAATTCATTGTTAACATAAGTAAAAAAAATTGATTGTCCGCATCATAGAAGTCATTGTATATGCACGTATTATTAACAGAAGACTACCGTCTTATAGTACAGAAGGGCATATTGAAAAACATTGATATTTTTTTTTGTTTATATTAATATTAAATTTTTATGATATTATATTTTTATTATGTATGTTAAATTTTATATTAATTTCATTGCTATATAATTTTTATATAAAAATTATTTTTTATGTTGAAAAATTTATCTAAAACAATAAGGTAGTAAAAATGATGCAATTAATTAAGTACAATTAACCAATAATTTTTAGCAAATTCTAAAAACAACTTAATTAATTGTTATTTAAAAAAACTAAAAAATGGATAATTTAATTATAAAATAATTATTTATTAATAATATAAATTAATTAAAATAATTGAATATATAATAAAAGAAAAGAGAAATGTCTCAACATGAAAAACACTACTTATTGCGGCGATTAGCAATAAATTTTTTCTCTCCATAACAAATTTTTAATTTTGATTATTTAAATAAAATAATTATTTATGATCGCTACTATAAATACAGTAGCGATCTTACTATTCATTCCATCTCACTACTATGATTTACTATCCTACCTGCCAAAAAATGATACAAATTTAGAAATAAATCTCAAAAAATTTTATTGGTAAATTTTTTATTATTTTTTTTTTTTTTGCCTATTTAAGTAAAATGCCCAATTATTGCAGATTTTTTTTTTTTTTTGACAAAAGTTATAAGCAGATTCTAAAACATTGAAAATGGAAAGAAAAGTAAAACAGAAAATACAAAAAACAAGTGCAGGTTCCTCAAATTTATCTTAGAATTTGCAATTTCATTACTTAAAAAGAATAAACCAATACCAAATAAGCAGAAATCCTCAACTTAACCATTCCCAGAAAAAAGGACTATCATACTTCTCCAAAGAACACCCAGAATAAAATCCGAAGGAATACAACAGAGCATTAAATCCTCCATGACACCCACCCTAAGAGTGGCGAAAACTAGTAGCAATAGGTATAACAATCACAAGAATAATCAATAGCAGAAGTATGATCCCAATGCACATCCACTTTCTGCTGCTTTTCTGGTAATCTTTAGCTACCTTTAGCTCTTTAGCCCCATCCTTGACATAATGGCTAGCATTCAACACATGGTGCTCAATATCATCCAGCTGCTCACCTTGTGCTTCCACCATCACTGCCATATCCAAAAACACCTGGTGCAGCTCCAACAGGCTCTTCTCTATCTCTTTTGCTGCATCATGCCTATCCTGTATCTCCACCACTGTCTCTAATACCTTCCCTCTTCCATGCTCTTGTATCGCTTGTTTCAAGAACTCCTCGCCACCATTGCCATCACATATGATCTTGTCAATGATTTCCTCATCTGGGTGCTCTCCTGTCACAGTAAAATATCTCCTCCCAATAGTTTCTTTGTACTCAGTCATGGTCTTCTGTCTTAGCCCCTGAAATTCCATCATGAGCTCCTTTAACTTCTTGCGCAAACCAGTGGTGACTGCAAGTCTAGTTCTATAAATTGGAGTTCCTTCTTTATACCCAGATAGGCGCCTGTTAGCTGCATTAGCACGGTCCATTTCTTCAAGCTGAGATTTGATTGTTCTAGCCTTTTTGAGGACAGCAACAATGTCTGCATTGATCTTGATGCGTAGCAATTTCAAGGCCTCCGGTTTATGCAGAGACTTGCTTTCTTCATTGGCTTCTTCAAGACGGAGTAAGATCTCACGGATTGAACCCATTTCCTTCTTCACATTCTCAGCTTCTTCAAGGAACAGACCCAGGTTGCGGTCCATTGTGTTTGATGAATTTCCCATCTCTATATCGGGGTCTGGACCAGCTCCAAGATCTTTCATGGCCTCTTTCTTCAGGTCTACATAGCTGATGAAGGATTTGGTCATTAAGTCATTCATCTTCTTTCAAGTTCAGAACTTTCTTATAGGACCTGCAAAACAGCACCCAGAAAATTTGTATTTAGAAATCAAGCAACAACAGATATTGAATCTACACAGAAAGATTAAAAACTAAATAGAGCAATATATGAGTAAATCCAAAAATCATACCTCTATGAACTAGCAAATGCGGCAGTAGATGCTGCCTACTCGAGTGACAGCGCACACAGACAGAAAAAATGGAAGGTGCAATCTGAAATTTGATATAGAAAATGGTAATGCGAGTGATAATCTGAGATTTAAAGATGGGAAAAAGAAGTTGATCTATGGTTTCTGATATGGAAATGCAAGCTTAGCTGATCGAACTAGATTTTTGGAATGATTTAAATCGGATGTTTAAACATTAAGAAGTGGAAAAATAGCCGTTGGGAGTTACAACGGCTATATTATCGGTGTTGATTTCCGTTATTTCAACTTTATTTATTGTTCATTTATTTGTTTTTTATGCTTTGGGCCTTTATATTTGAATTCTCTTAGGCCCATCACTTCCTTCATCAACAACACATTTTCTTCTTATGAAAATTTTATAAATTTTTATGATTTTTTATTTTTAACTCTAATTTTCTGTTTTTTTTATTTGTGCCAAAAATTATTTTATTTATACCGACTTTTTTTAATTCAATTCACTATTGCCCTTATCTTACTAGCTTCGATGCCTCCATTGCAATAACAGAATCACCGCTAAAGAATCCACCTATGTTAATAAGCAGAACTGCAAATTTCTTGACATTAAAGCTCGGTTTCTCTTGGTCTAGCCAAATAAACTATTGAGGCATGTTAGTTTGGCATCCAAGTACTTTGGAATCAAACACTAAAGTTTTCTTTCTTTTTTTTTTCTTTTCCGCATGCTACTGTTGTTGAGTTTTTTTATGTTGGCTCCCCTTTCATCGTCTTTTTTAATTATGCTTGCTTTCTTGTTTCTATGTTGTTCATTAGCTTATCTATATTGAGAAATTATACAAGGGATTACTGTAACTTCCCTAATGCTTATTGTTTTCAATTTTATCGAATTATTATTATAACAGAAAGTAATGGATTGATGTTGTTATTGTTATTATTATGATTATTATTAGGTGAAAATCACTAAGATATATTTGAAATATCTCCAGGAAATTTTCTATATATTCCCGAACCGAAGGTATTCTAAGAAAATTTTTCTTTGGGAACTCTTATTCTGAGAGGCTGATGTATACTTTTCGCCCCTTCCTAAAACCGAAACCCAAAACGAAAAACAACAATTTATTCGGTGAAATTGTCATTTTTCATAATTGATTCCTACCACAGTCTACCAAACACCAAAATTCATTCTATACCAATTTAGAGGTGTATTATAGTTCGGTTTGGTAGATTTACATAAAAAAATTTATGACTAAATAAATCAAATCGGTATTTAAATTTTTAATTTTTAACTAAATATCCAAACTAATTCTATTTGAATTTTATTTAGATAATTGGTTTGGTAGGTTTATAAATAAATGAACAAAATAAAAATATCATGAAAATTCAATAAAAATTAACTTTAACCATAATTGAAATAACAATATGAAAATTTTCTAAAATTTAAAAATTTAGCACACTATTTTAACTTTTAAAAATTTTAAATATAAATTAGTAAAATAATTATTGTTCAATCACAGTGTTCATCAAAGTAACATTTCATCCCTATAACTCAATAAGTAGAAGAAAATAGTTGAATTAAATATTTCCTTTGCAAATATATATATATAGATGATTTAAATTTTTATAGTTCAAAATTAAATTATAAAATCGATTTATAAAAATTTTAAAACCACAATTATCCATAAAAATACATAAATTATAATTTTTTATTTAAATTGAATCAGATTGATTTGATCATTTGGTTAATTTTTGTGCAGTTTTTAACTATATAAATTATAAATATCAGTATTTTTAAATTTATTTTAGTTATAAAATAAAAATTAAAATAATTTTATATTATAAATAATTTTTGAAATGTTATACCTTGTTTAATATTGTAAATAATTTTTGAAATGCCAAACTCTAATATTGTGTTTGAAAAAAATAATTTTCAGTAAAATTTTTATATTTTTAATATATTTTGAATTTTAAAAATTGTTTTTAATAAAAATATATAAATAAATATTTTTTTAAAATAAATTTATAAAAAATAAAAAAATCAGATAATTAAATAAAAAAATTCAAAATTTATTTTAGAATTTTCCGAAGAATCCCAAACACCCCTAAATTATTACTATTTTCCGTCGTTTTAGTTCACTCCAGTTTCTACCTACTTGTATATACACAGTATCTCTATTTCTCTATCAAGTCTCGAGGCGAAGAGGTGCAACTTCAGACTTTGATCATGAGTGCAGTAAAGGCCGCAATTGGGGATGGAGTATTGACTTTCATGTGGGTCTTTTGCTCGTCTCTCTTCGGCTTTCTTACCACCGTGGTAGCTTCTGCTCTTGGGGTTCCGCATCTTATTTGGGCCAATTTGTTAATCACTACTTTTCTTGTTTTTTTGTTTGTTTTCTTGTTTGGTTTGATTGCTGAGCTCCTTGGTGGAGCTAGCTTCAATCCCACTGGTACTGCTTCTTTCTACGCTGCTGGGATTGGCAACGATAATCTCTTCTCCATGGCCCTCAGATTCCCTGCTCAGGTAATTTATTTTATGTATTTTTGGTAGATCATAGACACAACACTTTTGAATCGCCCTGGTTTTTGTGTTTGTTGCATTGATTTTGCAGGGTTCACTGTTTTCCTTCTTTATTATTTTTATTTCATCTGAATATGTTTTTTATTTGGGATTTTACTTGTGTTTTTTTTTGAAGGAGAGAACTTTAATCGTCTGGATCTTGTTTTCTTTCGGTCCTGTTACTTATTTTTCTTTTAGTCTTTCACCTTTATTTAAGAGACTTTTTGAAATCTTGAGATGTTTTTGGTAGAAAGAATAGACCTTTTTGTCTTTGTTGCCTATTTACTTTTATGTTTTTGAAAGAAACTAACGCTGTCTGGAATCACCCATC
This sequence comes from Balakata baccata, assembly GCA_949630135.1. Classification (NCBI taxonomy): domain Eukaryota; kingdom Viridiplantae; phylum Streptophyta; class Magnoliopsida; order Malpighiales; family Euphorbiaceae; genus Balakata; species Balakata baccata. The sequence continues at coordinate 10,929 of CATIWF010108252.1, forward strand.
TGCCAGAAAAGAGTAACAGAGCTTTGAAAGGGAGCACATTGCTTTCTAGCTAGAGATCTTCCAGAAAATAACAGGGAAGTTCCAAAAAATTGTGACACCATCTCTAAGAAAATGAGGGATCTTTAAAGGAAGAACTAAGATTAACACTGTTTTAAATCACTATATTAACACTGATATAATTTCAAAAAAAAAAAGCACTGTTTATTATACTTTAAGCTGAAGGAGAAATAGTGTATTAGTATTTTGGTGATACTTAAGCTGTAACCTGTTGAGGTATCATGTTAAGCTTGGAGTGTCCTTGTGGCAGGCTGCAGGTGCTGTAGGTGGTGCAATGGTGATCTTGGAGATGATGCCACCACAATATAAGCACATGCTCGGAGGCCCTTCTCTGAAAGTGAACCTGCATACTGGAGCTATTGCTGAGGGCGTACTGACCTTTATAATTAGCTTTGCTGTTCTACTAATCATCCTTAAGGGTCCTCGAAATGCACTTGTGCAGAATTGGTTGCTTGCTGTTGTGACTGTAGCATTGGTTGTTGGAGGTGCTAAATACACCGGGCCTTCCATGAATCCTGCCAACGTTGGTAACCAAGCTATTTACAATTTCAGAGTCATTCATGGCTTTTCTTTCTGTCAAATTAGAGGTGTTGCTTAGTTCTTGCTCTAAGTTCTAATAATGAGCTAAAGAAATTGTGAGATGATATCCACTATTAGGGATTTCATGGTTATACTCTGGTTAAAAATGTTGATTTCCTAGCACTTTCTGACCCCCACTGTTCTAACCATCCTGTTGCCATCATGTAATGAATCAAGCCGCATCTTTTTGCATTATCATGAGGATATGTTTTGGCATCTTTTTCGTATTGAGTTCTTCGGGTCAGGGCTAGGGAGCTTTGGTAGAGTCCTTGTTTAGCTGGTAGTTGATTCATACGCAATACAATCAGATTATATTCTAGCAAAGAGATTTACTGGTCCCTCTCTAGTAAATGTTGCAGCATATTGGAATGAGTCATAGTCTTCACAGAACTAATTGCTGATTTACAAGGACCATGGCAAGGCTTAATGCATTAAAATTGTCTTTGATTTTGATTTGGCACATTGGCTTTTCAATTGGCACCTACTCTTATTGATCTCTCGGTGAGTAAAGAACGTTTCATCTGAAATCTTCGGTTTTGCCAAATGCTGACTGAGAACAGTGAAATTATTTCCCTCTGTAATGCCAACAATAAACAAACATTTATGTTCACGCACAAATAATCTGCAATAGAACATTATATAAGTGTTTGCTTGTGTGCATCTGCATTGTTTTCATCACTTTACCCTTTTTGTTCCTTCAAAGGATGATATCCTACTGCTGTGAATCAGCAGTTTGAATGCTATTGTGATGTTTGTGTGGAAGCCTCACTAAGTGTGTTTTTGTAATTTCCGCAGGCTTTTGGGTGGGCGTACATAAACAAATGGCATAACACATGGGAGTAATTCTATGTTTACTGGATTTGCCCCTTCATTGGAGCAATATTGGCTGCTTGGGTCTTCCGCCTGATCTTCCCTCCGCCACCACCAAAACAGAAGAAAGCCTGAATGGCTAGTGTTTTATCGCAGATTCTAGATATCAAGGTAGCAACTGGAATAAAAGGGGGAAGAAGAATAGAAAAAGAAAATCTCAATTGCTCAATGTCTGGACCATATTCATTTATGTTGCTTTTACTGAATCTTCCTCTCGTTCATCAATTCATCCATCCCATTGTTTCTTTTTATGTGATCCGCTTCATAAACAGATGGACGCAGGTTTTTGAAATTCATTTTCCAGGGAACTACCAAGCAGGAAATTGGCGGGCAGGAATCATGTCACTGTAGTCCAATTTCATTTATGGAGCATGGTTTGTTTGATTTGATTGTGGAAAGGATTAAAAGGTAACAGCTTATCCTTCTTGCAAGAAAGCTCTTTTCCCATTATTTTTTTGAGTCTGAACTCAAGGCTACGTTGATGGCTTTTTGTAGATGGTCATATGAAGTTTTGCTTAATTTTTCAACGTGCTTTGTAGTTTGGAGGAAATAAAAATTTATTTACTTAATAAAATTCTTATCAAGGAACTGTTTGAGTGTCTAATCCGCCAAAATTCCTCTTTTTTTAAAAAAAAAAAAAATTGATATAAATGTATGACTCAAATAAAAAAACAAATTACTGAAAATTTAAGTTTTAATTTCAACATGCATAGAAGTTTTTTTAAAACTTGATAGTATACTCTTCTGCTATTTGCAAATGTCTGAATTATGTATTAGAAATTGGAGGTTGGCATAATCCACCTTTAAAGTTTGGTAGGCTTCAAAGGATTATGAACATGAGAATTTTACAAATATGTCAGAAAACATGCAAATAATTATATAATTAACGCCACTTAATTTTTTTTTTAAATCTACTGAAAAGCTTTAAAATAATTATAAAATACCGAAATTTAGAAAGTCAAGATGCCAACGGCAATGCAAATACTGACAGTCAGTTGAAGGCTATCTTTGAAGAACGCGATGCCAACGGTGATGGTAATCTTAGCAAAGAAGAGATTAACAAAGTCTTATCACCGATTATGGAGCAAAAAGAGCCAGAAATTTGTCCAGTGGCTGATCAACAGTTTTTAGTCGTTGGTGGTATTTAAGAGTAGTAGCTGATGGCGGATTCAAGATTAAAAGTATAAAAAAAAAAAAGTGTACAGTAAGTATATTTCTGGAATTAATATACTTTAATTCGATATACTTTTGAATACTCGGATTGTATCTTGAGAATATTTCTTAAAAATTTTTTAAGTATACTTTGGACATTACTTCATACTTCAAATATACTTTGAATCTACTTTGAAAGTATTTTGAGAATTTATTGAGAATTCGTTGGAACATCTTGTGTGTATTTTGGGAATACATTAGAGGAGAAATTTTTAGGTCGACAGGATCTATTAGATTAAATCAATCACAAAATGATATGTATTTAATTATTTTATTTAAGTTATTGTATGATTAACTTAGTCTACGGATAATGTAGTAGACTTGGTCTATCTACAAATTTATCTATCTTAAAAATGCTCTAGATGTACGTTAGGAATTCATTGGAAATACTTTAGTAATTTTCCATTAAAAAAAAAAGGAAGAAAAAGAAGAAAAGATTAAACAACACAACAATTCTTCGTGAATTCTTCTTCTTAATAATTCTTCTCAATTCATCATCAATTGACCAAATAAGTTACAGTAAGAAACATACAAAATAGAAAGAAAATACATCAATTTAGAAGCTTCATTTCATTGTTTAAAGGGAGAAAAAAAGTGATTACCTGCGAATTGAGAATCTTGCAAATCACTTTTGGACAAAATTAGAACAATTAGAAATGAAATTAAGAGGAAAATCGAGGTCAAAGATAGATGAAAATGGAGTTAGTGGTTTTTGTTCGTTCGATGGAGGAGGTGGCGTTAAATCTTCGCAATGGATGTGATGTTGGTGTGGAGGTGACAACGCTTAGAGAGTTGAAGGAGTCGTGACTGTCTGCGATGATAATGAAAAAATACCAGAGAATAAAAAGAGAAGAAATGAGAGAAAGAAAAAAAGATAAAATTGAAAAAAAAATAGTACATAAAAAAAATTTTTGGTAAAATTGAAAAGATAAAAAACTATTAGTAATTTTGAAAAAAAAAATATAAGGACAAACAATGAAATTTCCTCAATAATCATTTGTCTAAATCTAATCATAATCTTTTTAAGTAAATTCAAGTTTATAGTTTAGTAAAATAACAACATTGAGATAAATTAAAAGTATTTTAATATATTCAAATTTTCAGCCTTTCTAATGGTTGTTAGTATCATTCATAGGACCTGGCCTTAGATCCAAGATACCGGTGATTTAGGAAAAAAAAAAAAAATTAACACGTTAATACGAAACGTATCATATTGGATTCCACTCTAGGAGTATTTACTTCCAATGTGAGAATATAAATGAAAAGAAATATAAATGAAAAGAAATGAGAATAAAATAAAATTTATTTTTATTTATTGAGATATGAGAATGAAAATAAAAATAAAATTTCATTTGCATATATTATCCTGTTTATATAATACATTAATTCGTAAATTAATAATAAAATAAAATAATTTATTTTAAAATAAAATATAAAGAGATTCTTAATAAAATATTATTTACACTTTTAATTTTGTTACTATTAAAAAAAATAAATGTTTTTTAATATTAATTAAGAGGATAAATATTAAAAAATATATTAAATACAAATAGAAAGTGCATAATAATTAAAATATTTCATATTTTATGTAATTTAACTTGATTTCTATATGCCTATTTTTTCAGAAACTAAACTTGCGCTATGTTTAAGCCTTAACACTAATCACTCATCTCCGTTCTTCTGTCGAGACAAAATAATTTAAAAAAATATTAAAGAAAAACTATGCATATTAAATAAAATAAACTAAAATAAAACAGCCCCCGCCTCTATCGACCTCCCCCGCTCCAATCTCCTCTCTCCTCTTCCCTTCTCTCATTTTCTGCGTCTAACTGATACTGAAGCCCACGAAAATAGAAACTGCAACTGCCACTTTAAACGACATTGCCGTTTCGTTCATTCCTTGATCTCCTAACCTTCTTCCCCCCTCACGCCATCTTTATGTACCTGTAGATCTTTCTTCATTTGAGTTCTAAAATCCGCCATATTCGTTTCTCAAATCAATATTTCATTCTATCAAATTCCAATTATATATATATAAACAAGGAGAGCTGGATCCATCACAGGAACCAGCGCAGTCCTTGAAGGCATCCGCCGCCGCCAACGGCCAGATCCGTTTTCGTACCCCTTCCTCTGCCGAACTTCTTGAAACCGGCGGTTCTACCGGCTCCGGCGTTACTTCTTCTGCCTCTGCTACTTCTCCTACTCATTCTGACCACCTCCACCAGTTGCCGTCCGACAAGATGAAACGCCTGGTGCCGCGACATGAGTCCTTGTCTGATAAGTTCCATAGGTTCCGGGGCGTTCTGTTGGTGATTTCGATCCCGCTTCTCTTGATTGTCTTCGTATTGTTTCTCATGCCTAGTCGGTCCCCGACGGTCGTCTTGGAAGAGTTTGAGTTAAATAACCGGAAGATATCGCCGAATTTAAGAGATGCTAAGAGATATGCTGTTATTTTTGATGCCGGAAGTTCGGGGAGTAGAGTGCATGTTTACTGTTTCGATCGAAATACCGATCTTGTTCCTATCGGTAAAGATCTTGAGCTTTTTGTACAGGTGATTAACTTCTATTTTTCCTTTTAATTGTTGTATTCCTCGTGCACTAAGGAACTGTAGCTTAGATCGGAAGGGTTTTTTTAGCACAATTTAGTTAATTTTAAGGTATAAGTGTGAGTGAAGTATATGCATTGCAGTTAGCGTTGGGATTTTTTTTTGTATTGAAATATCTGATGACTTCAGTTCATTTGGGTTAATATTTTGGAAAATTATTGTTTGTTCCAGAGAAATGGGATTAGTAGTTCAGTTTTAAAATGCACTCATTTTGTTTAGTGATCACTTTGGTATTTATTTACTTCTGACTTTAATTTGATGCTCCTTTTATAGATTAAGCCGGGTTTGAGCGCATACGCAAGCGACCCACAGGCTGCTGCGAATTCTCTACTTTCTTTGCTTGATAAAGCTGAAAGTGTTGTGCCCAAAGAGCTGCGATCAAAGACACCTGTCAGAGTAGGGGTAGGTGAAATTCAGATTGGTTATTGTGTTATCATTTATTAGTGGTTCTAGTAAATCGATTAAATAAAGCCAGTGGCATTTTATCTATTGTTTAATCATTATTCAATGTCTGTGTAGGCTACTGCAGGATTAAGGGCATTGGAAGGTGATGCATCTGATAGAATTTTGGATGCAGTAAGCCTTTACATGATTTTCTTTTTGTTTCTTGTGTTCTCGTAATCCACTGATTACAGCCATTTGAATTTCCTGTTTCAAGGTTAGGGATCTTCTGAGAGATAGGAGTAGCTTGAAATCCAAGGCAGATGGAGTTACTGTTCTAGATGGCTCTCAAGAAGGCTCCTATGAATGGGTATGCTCTATGTTGCATTGATTTTAGTTGCCTAAATTCCTATAATGTTCTGCAATATTTATTACTATAATGCTGTGGGCGTCGGGCAATCTTAGCTGATTCATTCCTTTTAGTATTCTCTGGGGCTGAGTGTTATAATTGGGTGAAACAGTGTACTAGTTGTGTGGTGTCTCTATATTGAACATTTGACAACATGACTCTGAACTCATCATTTTCTCACTTGAGGGGTCTCTTGCGCCCTTTTTCTGTCTCTGAGTGTGGCTGAGACAGTAATGTTCAGTCAAGTTTCTATTGAATTCCTCTATTTGGGCTCCTCCCAGGTTGTCTACATATTGGTAATTGGGGTTATATTTTATGAACTGGAAAACTCTTCTGCATTTCACACCGTCTTTTTAAGCAATTATCCAGGTGGCAGCCAGGTCTAGAATTTAAATGTATCTTTCTAGTCACTCTTCGATAAAGCTTGGTCTGAGTCACATCCTTGCTACTGTGCCTCAATATTTTATAATAAAAAAAACCGTATATACATCAAAGCGTTTCTTGAGAAGTCCACTATATAATTCCCTAGCCTAAGTCATGTTTTACTGGTTGTTCACATGCATGGTTTTCTACCATTTATCTTCATGTTGACAGACATTGTTTATAATTTACTTTTTTTTAAAAAGTTATTTTTATCTGTTTGACTCTATTTAATTTTTTAATTAGAATGGAACTGGTTATTCATGCCATGCTCATTTATTAGACAGTTTGGCATTTCTGTATTCTCATTGACAAACTACAGTCAGGGCTACACATTTTCAGTATGAAGATCCCAAGTCCTAAATTATTGCAATTGACCATTGCTTGAAACTGCTTTTCAACCTACTCAGTCTTTTATTTAGAACTGTTTAATCGGATTCATTCCATGAGAAATGGCTTTACCAAAACTAAAATGTAAGTGCAACCTACTGCCTTCCAGGCTACCTTGACATCATCTGTCCATGTGAATAGTCAATATATGTAATAGCTACCCATGCTTCTGTTTGTTGCTATATTAGTGCCTTTTACAGGGTTTAAGAGCACTGGATATTAATTTAAGTGCAGTCTTTGCACCAGATTTGCCACCCTTATCCTTATCATGTGTTTACTTTCATAATGAATTAACATTGTTTTTTGAAATTATGGAACCATCACATATATGAAACATAAGTACCAACACATTACATTGATGCGTTTAAGATGTCAAGACTTCATTATTAACTTGATAAATAAAGGGTAATTATCTCTTACATTCTTTCATTGCCTGCCGGTTTGCAGGTGACAATAAATTACCTATTAGGCAAATTGGGCAAGTCATATGTTGATACAGTTGGTGTAGTTGATCTTGGTGGTGGATCTGTCCAAATGGCATATGCTATCTCTAAGGCGGATGCTGCAAAGTCTCCAAGGATATCAGATGGAGAGGATACATATGTAAAAGAAATGCATCTGATGGGAACTGACTATTACCTCTATGTTCATAGGTTCCTCTCATGCATATTAAAAAAACTGATTTTATGATTATGTGACTGGATATTTCCTTTTCTTTTTCCCAAAAAAAAAGAAAAAAAGAAATTTCATGTGGGGACTTACTTCCATGTCTGTGGGTCTTATTTTGTTCTGGGTGATGTTTTAAAATTTTCTTAAGCTTGTTATATTTCTAAAAGAACTCTCATTTGGCTATTCACAATACTGTGAAGCATTAGGTTTGTTCATACTTTTGATTAATATGTTTTAAGTATTGCATATGCAGTTACCTTCACTATGGCTTATTAGCAGCTCGAGCAGAAATTTTGAAGATTTCTGGAGACTCCGACAATGCATGCATCTTGGCTGGTTATGATGGTATGTTGAAAAACTTCATTTAGAGAGCTGTCTTCTTTACTAAAGAAAATAAATTTTATTTCATATCTGTTTCACAACATCCTTTTTTAGAAGATTTATAGCCTTTGTAAGTTGAAACTGGTACTAATTGCCAAGAATTCAGCATCTCTGGGAATAAGATTTTAGGCCACTGTGCAATTTCATAATTGTCATGATGCAGTGAAATAATACATGCTTCCTTCTTTCATACTTGCTTTTTCACAACTATAGTTGCTATTTATGTTATTAATGTGCTTTGTGGAAAAGTGGGACAGTAGCTAAAATTGTAGAGAGGGACTTTCTAGGGGAGTAGGATATTATATGGCCTTTTTAAGTTAAATTTGGTACCTTGAATGTTTGAAAATGTCTTTGATAAAAATTGTGACAGAATCTTGTTTGGGGTATGTTAATATTATTTATTTTCATTGCCACGTGGAATCACCTGTTTAGAGTGATCATGGAACTTGAAATATTTGGCAGTGTTACTCACAATTCATTGGCCTGAGCCCCTCTTTCTGAACGCACATGTGCACACACTTCACAATACACTTCGGCTGGGAACAGCACAGATGGAAAAATATACTACTCATTTGGTCAATGAAAACTGATAAGGAATTACCTTTGCCTCCTTAATTTAAAGGTTATTACAAATATGGAGGAGCAAGCTATAAAGCTTCGGCTTCTCCCTCTGGTTCAAGCTTGGAAGAATGCAGGAGTCTTGCTTTGAAGGCTCTCAAAGTTAATGATTCGACATGTACACACATGAAGTGCACATTTGGTGGAGTGTGGAATGGCGGAGGTGGGGATGGACAAAAGAATTTGTTTGTTGCTTCATTTTTCTTTGACAGGGCTGCTGAGGTACTTGTTATTCATAGTTTTGGTTGCTCTACAAAATTATTGTTAACTTGCAAATTATTTACCTCATTTCATTTGGTAATGGAAGTATTGATATTTTTTAGGCTGGTTTTATTGATCCTGCGTTACCTGTTGCCAAAGTTCATCCTTCGGATTTTGAGGAGGCTGCAAAACGGGCTTGTGAAACCAAGCTTGAGAATGCAAAATCCACGTATCCACGTGTAGATGAGGGTAACCTGCCATACCTATGTATGGATCTTGTATACCAGTACACATTGCTTGTAGATGGATTTGGTAAGTGATCTGCACATGAAGAAGCTGTCAAAGCTCATAAATACATATTTTTTTAAAGTTATGCTAATTCTGTTTTTTTCTTGTCCGGTGGTTCTTCGTGAATAGCTGTTGAAAAATGGCAAGAAATCACATTGGTCAAACAGGTAAAGTACCGTGATTCTTTAGTTGAAGCTGCATGGCCGCTTGGCAGTGCCATAGAGGCTTTGTCATTATCAACATGATTTTAACTACACCAGCATTAGCACATGGATATTCCGGGCATGTGGTTTTCCAGCATCGGAAGTTGTTAACAGATCTATAGAGCTCATGATGCTTCAGAAGTCACTAGCAAGTAGCAAAGTTGAAAAGGAAAGAGGATTTTGGCCATATATCAGGGGAATAATGAAAAAAGAACAGCTTCATTTATTATCATTCGCAATTACGTTACAAAATGTTCTCATTTATGATCTTTCAGAGTGATTCAATTCAATTAGTTCATTTTGGTTTCCATGTCCATCTCATTTTGTCCCGAGGAAAATCTAAATTGTGAAGCATTCTGTCAATTAAAGCAGTACAATCAAATAATTATATGATATTATAGATATATCAAATAAAAATATCGTGAACTTGCTCAAAGTTAAAGGTTGAATTTTATATAAACCAGTTTTGCCCAATTTTTAAAATTTAAGGCCCATTTGCCAAAAACAATTTTCAGAAAAAAAAAATTGTATTTTTAATTCTTTTGAATTTTAAAAACTATTTTTATATATAAATATGTAAATAGATATTTTTCTAAAAATTTATAAAAAATTTAAAAAATCAGTTAATTAAATAAAAATATTTAAAACATATTTTTAGAATAGTCTAACAATAATCTTTAATTGTCTTTAATCTTGCAAAATATAATAGATACAATAGCTTAGTTTGGCCCAATTTGTTGGTAAATTTTCTTGACGGTAGCTCAATTATATAAATTGTAATAATTTAGTATCTTAAAAATTATTTATAACAAAAAATTACTTTTAACTTTTATTTTATAACTAAAATAATTTTAAAAAAATAATGAATGCATGTACGGGTAATGTTGTTAACCCCAACTTGCCGGCTAAAAATACCAGAGCACCCCAAAAGTTCACCCGCCTTTGCGCGCGATCCACTATGAAGATATAATAGACACAATAGCTTAACACAAAGGGCCCAAATTTGAGTAGTTCGACGGCGGTTGCCTCTACTAATCTGTTCTTCTTTAAGCATATTGCACAACTTGAGAGTAATTCCCTGACTGACAGATCCTTTTTCATTCATCTGTTTCTCAGCTAAAGTAGACGCCACATTGGTTTTCATCATTCAGTCATTCTCGCAAACAGTTTATGCTCCGTTCAGTAATCGTGTATTTATGCTTCTTGCTTCCCTTTGAAAGTTCCATCAAGTACTACAAATGCGGGCTGTCAGAATTCTATGTTCGAAGTTAAGCAGATTCTCAATTTCTGCCCGCACCCATCTCATTTCATCACACAGAGAGCCAAACCACTTTCCAATTTCAAGTATCGAAACCAATGTGACGATGCCCTTGAGTTCTAATTTTTCTGTTGCTTTCTATTGTTTCATTTCCTCTCTTGAAACCCCAGTTGCTTCTAAGATTCCCCGTAACCGGGAAGAACGTTCTAGTGACAGTGATCATAGTGACCATGATGAGGACGACGGTGATTATAACATTTCACAGTCGCATGCAAGAGGGGATGATCTTGTCAAAGATGTGACGACAATTGTGGATATATTGCATCAACAGGGTGGCAACCCTGTGGAAATGAAAAACAGGATTGAGCAATGTGACATTAAGGTCTCACAGAAACTGGTACTGGAAGTATTGTCTAGAATAAGAAATGATTGGGAGGCAGCATTTACTTTCTTTCTGTGGGCTGGTAGGCAGCCGGATTATGCTCATTCTGTGCGTGAATATCATGCTATGACTTCTATTCTTGGTAAAATGAGAAAGTTTGATACAGCATGGGCATTGGTCGATGAAATGAGAGGTGTTAAGACTGGTATATCTCTCGTTACACCACAGACTTTGCTCATCCTGATAAGGAGATATTGTGCAGTTCATGATGTTGGCCGGGCTATAAACACTTTTTATGCATATAGACGTTTTAAATTTGATGTGGGTATTGACGAGTTTCAGAGTCTTTTATCTGCTCTTTGCCGCTACAAGAATGTGCAGGATGCTGAGCACTTGATGTTTTGTAACAAGGAAGTCTTTCCATTTGACACAAAGAGTTTTAACATTGTTCTTAACGGGTGGTGTAATGTCATTGGCAGTCCTCGTGAAGGAGAAAGAGTATGGAGGGAAATGTGTAAGAGGGGTATCCAATATGATGTTGTGTCATATGGAATTATCTTATCTTGCTACTCAAAGGCAGGTAATCTTTATAAGACATTCAAGCTGTACAACCGGATGAAGGAGATGGGGATTGGACCAGATAGGAAGGTTTACAATGCTGTCATCCATGCTCTTGCAAAAGGTAGACATGTGAAGGAAGCTATTAACCTCATGAAAATAATGGAAGAGAAGGGTATAGTACCTAATACTGTCACTTATAATTCACTGATCAAACCTTTATGTAAGGCAAGGAAGATAGATGAGGCTAAAGGGGTCTTTGATGAGATGATACAACATGGTCAATTTCCAACTATACGGACTTATCATGCATTCTTCCGTGTTCTAAGGACAAGGGAAGAAGTTTTTACACTCTTGGAAAAGATGAAAAAGATGGGCTGCCAACCAGTTGCTGATACCTACATCATGTTGATCAGAAAATTTTGTAGATGGCGCCAGTTTGATGATGTCTTTAAGTTGTGGAATGAGATGAGTGAGAATGGTGTAGGTCCTGATCGTAGCTCATATATTGTACTTATATATGGGCTCTTCTTAAATGGAAAGTTAGATGCAGCCTACGAATATTATACAGAAATGAAGAGAAAACATTTATTGCCAGAACCAAAAATAGATAAGATGCTTCAGACATGGTTAGCCAATAAGCAAATAGCTGATTCTCAGAAGACAGAATCTAAAGTTAATCAATTGGATTTTAGTCAGTTAGACAAGCAAATCAGACCTAATCCTAAGAGAATTAAGTATGAGAAAAATTTTCTTCGAGGAGCTGAAACTAGAACAGTTGTAAGAGAGGGAGGATTTTCTCCTGGGGAGCATTAGGTGTTCTATAATATTGTCTCAACAGCTGGTGGCTGGTGCAACCTGTAACATCAATGCTTCATGAACTCATACAGGTGCACAAAAGTTTCTGTTCTAATTTATGAGTGGAAGACAACCTCAACTCATTCAATTCTTAAAGAACTTGTGCCTTTTAAATCCTACTTTCTTGTACATTTTTATTTTGTAATGTCTTTCTATAATCCACAAGATATTTGATGCTTTTACTTGCAACAGAGTTTTCTGCTTTGTTTGCCTCTTCAGATGCTATTAGTGTTTAGGCATCATAGGATGTCGGTTGTACTACTGCTGTATTACTTTGTACTTCGCATTAATTGAAGTTAAAGGCATACTCGCAATACTGATTTGGAAAATAAAATGAAATTAGCAGCCATTTCATGTGACGGTGCCATTTCTGTTTCAGGATTTATTGGAAATGCCAAAACTTTTGCCCTCTTTGTCTATATCAACCATTAGCACAAAGATACATGGCTACCAAGATTCAGGTTGATATTTACTGACTAAAACTCTAATAGGATGTGGTTTTGTTTCGCTCAATCATGCATGGGTTAAATTGGTGCCACTTATGATTCCCATTTTTATGCTTGTCAGAAGTGACATTATAACAGCAATGACTCATATTAAGTATTTGGTCTGGTAGTGGCTCTTTTTCATCTCGTCTCTTCTTGAAGGTATTTTGCCACTTGGAAACAACTCAAAAGAAATGACTTGTAACTTGTTGGAAACTTAACCACTGTCTTTTTAGTTTTGATGGGCAATTCTCAAATTAGCAAACTTAATATCAATTCTCAAATTGGTGAGTTGAAATTATTATCAACTTGTGGAAGAACTCGGATATTCTGATGGTTGCTTGGGCTAATTTTTCCATTTTAGACTTGTTGGAAACTTAACCACTGTCTTTTTAGTTTTGATGGGCAATTCTCAATCTAGCAAAGCAATCCTTTTTTGGTGAGTAGAAATTAATGCTAACTTGTGGAAGAACTCTGATATTCTGATGGTTGCTTGGGTCAATTTTTCCATTTTAGTTGAAGTGGTTGGCCAATTTGTGGTTTTCTTCTACAAATCCGGGAATTAATATTTTGTAAGTTTATCTGTTCAAAACTTGTTAGAAAAAGGTGTTTTAAATGACTAGTGATGGCTTTGGATTTCTTAATGATACCTAGATGGGTAGTAGACCAGATGATTCAAGTTAGAGTTGTTACAACTTTTGGGTAGCTCTAGTGAAGACATTTTATTGTTTGATCAAACACAGAATGTACAGTTTAGAGTCATGGCCTACCCTTCTAGATGGTAGAAATATTAAGGATTCTTCGTATTGATGGTTTACCTACATGTGTCCCTCATGCATGTTTTTGTGGTAAAAAAAATTGTAATATATACCACTAGTACCATATAATTTTATGAGTAAAAGAATTATTGGTAACGGACCTAACGGTAAGAAGATTTCATTATGTTACATCGAGCCAAATGGACAATGAGATGTTTCTAAATAGGTTTAAGATTATTTTTCTTATATGAACAGGATGAGTATGAAACATATCTATTTTTGGGGTTGATAATAACTATGAAATTTATGGGATTATAGCAAATGGCATGAATGACAAAGGCTGATTTCAGCTTTCATTCTTTTTTGGTTCTCTGTATTTTTCCTTTCATGTTCATGATAATCAGATTTCATGTTCTGCCAAACTATTCAAGGAAAGTCTAATGGCATTGGAAGTATCATCTATTCAATTTCTATGCTGTAAAATTGCAACTGTCCTGGGATCTCTTGTATTTGTTGAATTCTAGGAAAGAACACTGCATTGGATGTTAGATATTGCAATTAGCAAAAATAACTTTAATTTGTTATACTTGTGCTCTTGAGAAAAGCTCCACCTAGGTCATCAAGAAAATTCTCAGGATGAATCTTTATTATTTGTTTTGTGTTTTTCCTATCCTATCCAGGAAAAAATGGAAAATTGAAATGATGGAAAATTTGGCATTTTCATAATTAAATACCCATACTTGGCAGGGGAAGTGGCATGTATTACACTTGAAATTAATCTTCTATGTTATTGGTTTTCACCCTTCCCTTGGATGGTAGTGCCTCTGCTTGGCAGACTCTACTCAAACTTCCCCAAGATGTATTTTCTCTAAGGGACATCAACCACGATATTTATTTTTAGTTAGATTACTTTCTGAAGTCTGGAAGATGTTTTGATACTATGGATGATAGACATCTAGATGGAAATTGATTGGGCATTATTTATGCAGAAGCAAGATCTGGCACAATCTAATTGAGATTGAGATGATAATTCGTGATTCTTCCTTAAACTTAGCTTGCATTTAGTATCGAGTCAGGCAGACTGAAACCAGTGTTGACATAATGTTTATGTTCCGGTGAAAGATGAAATTATGTGGCCGCCGAAAACATTAGTCTGTTTGTGACATGCATAATTTCTGCAAAAACAGCTAGTTTCTACTTCAACTATATCTTGGTTTAGTTATAGAGATCTTATTTATTTATTTTGAACCGACTTAATGCTCTTATATGCGTGGCTTAACGATTATATATTATAGACAGCATTCTAATTCTGTGTTAACAATGCAGGGGGGGGGGGGGGGACCAGCAAATGCTGCACAAAGGACGAATGAAACAATTTATAGTTTAAAACTGAAGTTCTCATCTCAAACTGTTTTTTGTTAAGGAATTCATTGATTCTTGCTTAGCCCCAAGATGTCATTGAAAATTATCTTTTAGCTCATTGCCCCAGTGTTTTTTAGCTAATAGAACAGAAGAAGAATTCATATAATGTTGTACCTTCGAAATTGCATGTTAGGCCTGACTCACTATGTAGTGTCACACACAGGAAATCTGGCGCACTGCCATTTGACATGAGATAGCTACCTAACTATTGGGTTAGGTGAACTACACGTGGAAAACTACGGGGGGTCACAATCAAGATTCTTTCATATTTGAAAATCTGCTAGCTATTGCACGCCCATACATGCTTCGCCATGCCTCTTGACTAGTCTAACGCATTTATATCTCTTCTATGATCATGTATCCAGTCAAATTCTCCTAACATCTGGATGTTAACATACATGGCCAATCAGATGTTCGGCCAGGGTGTGAATTCAAGCTGCTGCGCACTAGGGTTGAATTGGAAAAAGAAAAAAAAAAGGGGGTAGAATCAAATTCTATTCAATAATTATTTGCTAATATTATAACGTGTAAACCGGTAGAACCAAGACAGAGAAAAGGAAATATGGGTTAGGATAAGGATCACATAATTAGCTTTAACTGTGATAAACTTACTGGCTGAGTTTTCATATCACGTCCTTTTTAGTTTGGTCTTAGCTTTTAAATATTTCTGCAGGTAAATGAAAGTCAAGGGTATCACAACTGAGTGGAGAGAAGCTTTTGACCATGGAGGTGATACCCTTTGTTATATTTGCTTTACCAAGGTTTGTTCCTTTTTCCATTCTTCTCCTATCCAAAAGTTGAGAAATTGAGACTGGAACAAAATTTATGGGCTACTTTGTCAAGGTACAGCAAAAATTTATTGATTATATTACTTGCAAATTTGGCATGTGGGTATTTGAATTTCAGTCGAACAAGTTACCTCGCAAATGGGAAAGAAGAGAAGAACCAGTTGAAAATCCAGGTACCTGTGTTTTTGCATCACACGACATAATGTTCAAAGCATATATATAAAGAAATTCTATTCTTTGCATGGTAACAAACATAAAGTAAAGCCTATCAGCCAAACAAAAGCATCTTTGAAGGATAAATATCAAGTCTTAAAGAAATTGTGGATAAACATGAAACTTTTCTTGTTATATTTATACTTAATTTCTTTTTCTCATTCTTTCTTTATCCAATTTTCGGCTACTGTATTTGCTCAACAACCCTTTTGGTCTCGCTCTTTTGTTTTTGTGTGGTAGGCTCTCCATACTTGTGGAACTTATTCTCTTCTTTCTTTTTTTTTTTTTCTTTTCATTGTGAGAGATGAATTCCATGCTCTGTTTGATGAAAATTAAGTAGATTTAACCATCGTATATTAATTCAATCACAAAATGATATGTATACATATTATATTCATATCAATTCATAAAAATAAAACAGCTAATGCATGTCACTGTATGATTAGATTAATTTATAGATTGATAGACTAAATCTACATAAAAATTTCTCCGGTTTGATTGCTGAGCATTTTAACCCGGATGGAGAAGTTAAAACAGACACAATTATGTTACATGAATTGTTAATATATTGCCAATCCATGTAACTTCAGATCCATAAATATTTATCCAATAGTTCTCCATCTAAACTTTCAAGAATGTTGAATTTAATAGAAAAAAATCATTCAAATAGTGTAATTTTTTTGGGAAAATTATAAAAACATGTAAATTTGTCTACTTTGCTACTTGAGAGAGGTGAAAGGCAATAAGAACAACTAAAACTAGAATAATTAGAGAATTTTGAGGATGTTGTGGTTATTCAATTTTTAACGTGAGACCGACGAACTGATAGGATTTGAAGGTGTATTTTCTGCATGTTACGTGCTAGATTTACTAGCTAAATAAATCTAAGACTATATTAAGTTGATACGACCATTCTAATTTTGCGGTTATAACTTTGAAATTTTTTTTCAATTTTTAATTTGGTATTGAAATTATTTTAAGTGTTTTAAAATAGTTGTATTCACATAGTTCGAACTGAAAATTTTTTTATTACAGCTGAAAAGAATCTCGTATTAAATCGATTTATGCCTTTAATATTTAGTATTAAGGGGGACATTCTTCTTTGTTTGGTATATATTATTATGACTAAATCAAAATTAAACTTTCATTTATAAAGTGCACGAAATCAAATGTCGTTTGCATCACACGTGTGTTATAAGCTCACACTTCTGTTT
>CATIWF010108269.1:0-24107 GCA_949630135.1 Balakata baccata
ACTCTTAACTACCTTAAATTGTCAATGGAAACGCAACGATGCAACTAAACATTCTATTCAGTTTTGATGGTGTGGAGATTAACAATAAATATTTGAATAAATTCACTATGAGACAAATAAACTTGATTGAATTACTTATGAGATTTAACTAGGCATTTAGTTCGCACATTAGTCGTAATCCCTATCCCCCAATTTCACAAAGCATAATGAATCAAGATTCTTACGAATTTTGCCTTAAGTTGCTAACCACCCAAGCTAATGGCGTAATTAACGTTCAACCCAATTTGTAGGATAAATTACAGATGATTCGTCTAATAACTCACCCTTAAGATATCAATTCTAAATTTAATGGATGGTGGTCAATCAAACATTCAACTTAAAACTTCATAAGCATAATTAAAGATGAAAATAATCAAATATCAATAAAAATTAAAGGGGAAGTTCATACATCCTAATGGCTACTAAATATCTAATAAAAACTTTAGCCAAGCATGGCTTTAACCATTGTCAAATTAATTCCAAGGTTAAAACTAAACAAGCTACAGCAGAAAAGAATGGAAATTGAAACTCCCTTGAAACTGACTAGCTTGAACCTCCTTTGGATGATTGGTCTCCAATCCTCAAAAGCTCCAAGCTTGACAACTTCAATGGTGAATAACCCCCAAATGTAATCCACATTGATGAAGTAAGATGAGATGGCTTCCGATGTCTCTTCCACCACCCAAATCTCCAAAGAAATAATGCAAAAGTGTAGAGATTTCTAGAACTCCTCAAATCAGCCCCCAACATGTATTTTAAATCCTAGAAAATCTAAGATGAGTTCTACTCTAATTGGGACTCTTTCCCACTCTCAAAGGTAACAAGTAATTACAAACTTTTATCCTTAACCAATCAAAATTAGAGTGTTTAAAGTGGGCCCACACTGCTGTAATGTAGAGTTCCATTCGCACAAGATTTTAAAATTCGAGAAATCCATACAGTCGTGTAGATCTACATGTCTATGTGGATTTGTCTTCCTTTCTTCATGACTGCATCCATACTCCCGTGTCAAAATGCCTTCCGTGTGGATCAACACTCCCAAGCTTTAAATCCACATGCCCGTGTAGATCTACACTCCTGTGTCAGAATGATGAGAGTGTTAATCCACACTCTCATGTGGATTTGTTTTCCATCCAAATGCTCAAATCATTCAATTAGAGTAAAACTCCTTATTTTTCTTCCATTTTTCCTATATCAAAAGATAACACCAAATTACATATTTTCCAAACAATAAACACAAATTAAAGGCATAAAAATACGCAATCTAATCTAGAAAACACTATAAAATATGAATTGATTAGCTGCAAATACCATTTTTTCTACTGCACACAAATATGCTTCTCAAACCTTACAAGGAAGGTTTGTGAGATACATATTCGATTCTGCCGTTAACTATTTATATCTTTTAGTTTTATCCATTTTGACTAGAATAAGATGCGAGTTTTCTAGAGTTAAGTCAAAGTTTAAATCGTTTTTGTAAAACGAAATTGACAGCGGAAACTTACTTATTGAAGTGTCAAGTTTGTATTTTCAATGCTTCAGGAATACTGGTTACAAGAATCTAGAGTAGAATTCCATGGTATAAATGTCTCTTGATCATCTTGGATGAATTGAGAGAGATAAAATATTCAGAGATTGGAGAGGAAGAAGAATTCACGTTCTTCTGTTTCTTTAGAATATAGGAGCAATTTATTATAAAATAAAACTGCCTCTTAAATATTAAATCCATATGGGCTTTCAGTTGGATCAAGCTCACATGAACGGCCCAGATCCACAAAACCCAATATCTCGCACTCTCCCATAGTGGGCTTGGCTCCTCTCAAAACATCATTCCAATAACTCAAACTTGAATAGTGAACCATTTATACAGGTGAACAGACCGTACGACCTAAAGCACACAAATGGTAAGAGTTTCAATACAAACCTAATCATAGGCCATATAAGAGACATCAACCCAATGATATAATTACTTTTGATAATGTACTTGTTTACTCCAAGTATTTTTCTTAATACACATGATCGAGTATCGTTCAATGCCTCAAGAATCCATACTTAGATCAATCTTTTAATTACTTTATACTCTAAGTTATTTCAGCTTTATCAAGAGAAATAAACTCGATCGGTGAATACAAATAACAAGTGTATAAGCAAAAATACTATTTCTTTTGCCCTCTTACGAATCAGATCCAAATTAACTCGGTTTTCTAGGAGTGTTCCATTAAATCGAATCATCTCAGGACTATAGCATACATCCTAAGATAGCCAACAATAATCCATTAGATCATGATATAGTAAAAAGTCACAAAGGGTAATTATATAAATGAAATCCATATTCAGGATTTCTAGAACTCACAAAGCGAAGAAATATGAATTCATTCTTTCACTTCCTTATAGGTCGTCTTGCATATGTAGTATGAAGTGCATGCTATGATAGAGCAAATCTTTCCTTTTTGAAGATGAAAGAGTGTATGTCTTGCTCTTAATCATAAAATAAATAACACTATATGAGTCTTAGTCGTGTCTACACATTCAACAATGTTAAAAGACAAATTTCGCACTCAGCTTCCTCTAAATAGACACATGAATGGTAGGAAAGTCATTCATATCGATTCTTATATATATATATATATATATATATATATATATATATATATAAAGAATCTCATATTAATCCTCATCAAAGCGACCTTTTTATTTAATAGTGTGACTAAATCTGCTCCTACTGTGTCCTAGTCATCCAAACTTTGGTCTCATCTCTACTCACTCAACAGCGTTAGAGGCGATTACTCATGTGAGAGTGTCAATCTTAGTCTATCGACATACTTCATCGAATTGTGCTAATTGACATTTCCAACATATTCATATAATAGAAATAGCTATAAAACTAGCAAATCATGAGAAATGCACTCCACATCATTACAAGTAAAATACAAGCGGTCTGTCAACATATGCAAGTCGACTACATCCTACATAAGCCCAGGGATCTCACATGTCTAACAAATGCATCCTTAGCTATTGGTTTGATAAATAGATTTGCTACCATTTCACTCGTAGGAATATATTTCAAGACCACTTCCTTCTGTGTGATCATGTCTCTAATACAACAATATCTAATTTGGATATGTTTGGTCTTTTAATGATATTTTGGATCCTTAACACATGTTAATATAGCCATATTGTCACAATAAATTGTCATAGGTTGAGATGCTGACTTAAACAATTTTTATGTGTTGCAAAAAACTTTTTTTACCAAACTGTCTCTTGTATAGCCGAGGAGTTTGCCATATATTTAGCTTCCACTCTTGATAAAACTAGACAAGATTGCTTCTTGCGACTCCCTGAAATTACGTTGTTTAGCAAGAATGCATATCCATAAATCGATTTGCGCCGATTAAGTTTCCCCAATCAACATCTATGTTATCAACTTAGCGAAAATCCTTCCTTCAATACCATATAACATAGTCTGAAGTTCTTCTTAGATATCTCAATATCC
Organism: Balakata baccata; assembly: GCA_949630135.1. Taxonomy (NCBI): domain Eukaryota; kingdom Viridiplantae; phylum Streptophyta; class Magnoliopsida; order Malpighiales; family Euphorbiaceae; genus Balakata; species Balakata baccata. The sequence continues at coordinate 3,533 of CATIWF010108269.1, forward strand.
TTTAGACTGCTATCCAGTATTTCATACCTAAATTAGATTCAAATTTGCTCACTATATTAAAGGCATAATAAATTTATGAATGTGTGCACACTGCATGCATTAAACTACCAACAGTGCTAAAGAAACTGTACTTTGAACATCAGTTCATTTTCATTAGATATCTTGGAACACGTATCAAGACTTAAGGCTCATATTTCTTTGGGGTATCCACCGACTTGCAATCATATATATGGTAATGCTCCAATATTTTCTTAATGTAAGTCTCCTGAGATAAACCCAGAAGTCTTTTCGAGCGATCCCTAAGGATCTTAACACCAGGCACATAGCTAGCCTCATCCTTGTCTTTCATTTTGAAGTTCAATGATAACCATTTCTTAGTAACATCAATCAATTTCTTATTATTTCCAGCTATCAATATGTCATCGACATATAAAGATAATTATGAAACCAACTTTTGAACATTTAATATACACGTAATGGTCTTCCTCCATCGTAAAATCATCTTTTAACATTATTGAATGAAATTTGAAGTTCCATTATCTTAACGCTTGCTTAAGACCATAAATGGATATTTGAGTCCTTAAACTTTGCGCTCTTGTCCTCTTAATTCAAAGTTTAAAGGTTGATCCATATAGATCTCTTCATCTAGTTCTCCATTTTTGCAAAAATAGTCTTAACATTCATTTTGGTATAATTCTAAGTCTATCTATGCCACAATAGCAAGAATGAGGTGAACTGACGCAAACATGACAACGAGCGAGGATGTATCTTTATAGTCAATTCCTTCTTACTGTGTGTAGCCCTTGGTTACCAATCGAGCTCTATATCTTTTAACTGTCTCTTCCCCCTTACGTTTAATTTTTAAGAAACCACTTATTCCCAATGGTCTTACGACCTGACAGTAAATCAACCAGATCCCAAACTCAGTTAGATTTTATCGAATCCATTTCCTTTTTCATAGCTTTAACCCATTCCTTAACTTTAGGAACTTTAGGACCAGAAAGAGCCTATTGTACTGTCTTGGGCTTTTAATTATCTGGTACAATCATAAAATTTTCCCCCTTAATCTCAATATTGATGACAGAGAATTCTTTTACGGTAACTTCGTCGAGATTGAGATTGAGATTGATATTGCTCCATAAGAACACAATTAAGCAACTTTCACTCCTACTTGCTTTAGGAGGAGCATTATATTATATATCAACTTGCTCTGTCGGAGCTAATGCAATCATAATTGCACTCCCACTAGACTCAATATCTTCCATTTCATATAGTCAGAAATCCGCATTTATCTCACCTCTTTCAGGAAAATCCTCTTTGAAGAAAATGACAACTCGTGACTCAATTTTTTTGTTACCCTTCCATTTGTATTTTTCCAAAAAATACTTATCCTTTGAAAAATTCTAAGTATCATTATAAAGGTACAATTCTTCCCCTTTAAATCAAGTTTCCCATTTTCATGAGAAATGTTATAAATATAAGCCGCGCAATCCCGTGGGTATATATTATTTAAGTCAGACTTCTCACCTTTACATAACTTATATGGAGTGGAAGGAACATATTTTAATAGCACATGATTAAGTATGTAGGCCATAGTCAGTAGCGTATTTCTTTTAAAGAAATATGCAAATTAGTTTGCGCTATCATTGACCTAACAATGTTCAATAAGGTTCTATTCCTCTTTTCTGCTACGCTATTTCTTTGTAGAGTCAAAAGAATAGTTAGCTATCAAGCTATACCCTTATCATTACAATAAATTTTAAACTAGTCGAATAGATATTCACATCTTTGATCGGTCTTTAATGTTTTAATATTTGCATTTAATTGATTCTCAACCAATCTACTATATCTTATGAGGCAGTCAATGCTTTAGACTTATGGGATAATTAAATAAATATGACTGTATTTGGTAAAGTCATCTATAAATATGATGAAATAGTGAGCGATATATCTTGCTCTTATATTTATTAGTCAACAAATGTCATAATCAAAAAGCTACAAAGGAAATGTGGCTCTCTTTTTGCTAAATGGTAATCTTGTTATTTTTTAGCTAGGCAATGCTTACAAACAGGTAAATCTATATTCTCAAACAGAACCTAAAAGATCAGTCTATGCTAATCTTTCTGAGCGATTTTGCCCAATATATTACTGGAATTGCCTACAATAAATACAAATTTACATAAATCCATAAAATAATGTTCAACACTATAAGAACTAATTAACAAATATCCAAAGCCTTAATAAACATCATCCAAAAGTAATTACACACAATCATTATCAAATACAATTTTGAAACCAAGTTCTAGCAAAAAACAATAACAATCATTAAATTTCGTCAAACTTCAAGAGCATAATGGAGATTAAGAGTGCGGCCTCCCTGCAACATCAACTTGAATCCCCTTTAGAATCCGATAAAATTCCATAAAGGCGTATTAGTCCCTTGTTATGTGGTTTATCCAATTAAGAACAATTTTAGCCAGTTTAAACAACTGCTAACATATAAGTCAGAGATAAATTTGGTCATACAATACCTTTGGCTCAGTGCAATCATGAGCAAAGTGGCTATATTTCTCATAATTGAAGCAATTCATATTTTTGCTTTTCTCGTCGCCGTGTCTATCGCACTTGCATTTGTTTCCGCTAAAATTTACTTTACTATTACCCTTACTCTTCCTATTGTCCTTACCCTTCTTTTGACTAGAGTCCGAAGTTCCTTTGGAATCAATCATATAAGCCTCTCTTTTAGGCTTATCAGCGAGAAGGCGATCCTCCTCAAGCTCAATATTTCGGTCAATATCATCAAAATGTTATAACATTGTCATTGTGGATAAGGTTGACATACATGTGTTCATAGGCATTTGGAAGAGAGCATATAACAGTTTGGACCTATTGCTCATCAATCAACTCAAGGCCAGCAGCCTTCAATTCACTTATCATGTTGGACATGACAGTTAGGTACTGCCTCATTATGTGATTATGATTTTTCTTGTAGGCATCAAATTTTAGAGTCAACTGACGCAACCTAATGGTTGAGGTTCCATCGAATTGGACCTTAACAACATTCCAAATTGCTTGGGATGAGAGATGCATTTCAAAGCGTAGTAATAAATCATTTTGCATGCTGCTCAGCATCAGTATGTGAGCAACTGTCTTTGTGTTTATAGGCTTGATATGCCTTCATATCTCGCTTATATTGAGCAGTATTTTCGTGCTCAGGCTTAGCCATTGGTTGTATGATAGTTTCTAGCATTTATTTCTCTTCCAAGAGATATTGAATCTTGCAATGCCAAATATCATAATTATTATCATTCAATTTATTTCTCTAGTTCAAGTCAGCAACTTTACTTTTCATTGCAGTCGTATCAATTATTTAGAATAATGATCACAAATAGATTTAACACAATTCTTACTGTAAAATTATTTCATATCACAATGTCTTAAATTAATCAATAATAACCTAACATAAGTAGCAGAAACAAAAGTACTGTTATACAGTCCAATCAATTCCCACTAACATAGTCCAATTATCATCGTTTAATTTAAACATGCATCAATTATCATATTAAGTGAAACTCATTAATCTACCAACCTAATATTTCTCACAATATCACATGTATAAAACTTGATACAATAAAACAATTTAAAACATGCATTTTCTTCAATAAAACAATTCAACATACTTATTGTTTTAAATATTCAATTTAAAATATACATATCACATATTAGGAGCAAAAACACAATGTTACTACCAATCATGCCATGATATATTTATTTGTCACTAATATCCATTATATATATATAATTAATTAATTAATTAATTAATGTTCATATAAAAAAATTAACACTTTGCACACTTTTAAATACAAAAATACTTCGGAATGTACTCTAAAAATTATAAAAAAAATACTAATTAAATAGAAAATTAAATTTTAAGCTATTTAAAAAAAATTGCAACGAAAATAGACATCGCATGTACCGAAGAGAGACTCCTCACACGCCAGTTGACTTCCATTGACTGCCACACCATTGACACATGGACCAACTAGATAGAGCCACGTGTCGACTATGTGCCACATGAACATGACACGTGGCATGCCATGTCATCAAACCTAACAACATGAACAATGAAAATTGCCATGTGTCAAGACCTGACACGTCATCGCGCCACATCAGTGCCAACTCAAGAGGTCTACCATTTGCTATCTACCACGTGGCTCAGCTGGCGCGCATACTACTTGCCGCTTTGGGTATTCGTTCCAGACCATTTTTTGCAATTTTCATATATTTTTCGAATGTTTATTCCAATTTTGACCTTAAAATTCACAATCAAACACTATATAGACAGAGTTTGAATATCAAACACATGATTCAAGAGTGAAAATATATAGAAAAACAATTTCCAGAATAATTAGAATACTAATTTGAACAGAAAACTTCAAAAATTCATAGTAAATCAACCACTTGTCGAAAAATTATGAAAAAATACTCGTTGGAAAGTTTGTAACGAGAGATTTCCAATCATACCAAATACGCATCATGAAACCTAGAAAAAATTTCTCTAAAAATTGAAGAAATTTCAGATTTTTGATGAATTTTCATGGATTATGGCATAAATAATATTCTAATCACGAATTCAAGTATAAAAATATGATTTCAGGCTTTAATAACAATGTAAAACAAGATTGGCAGCGTAAACTTACTTGTTGAAGCATGAATTTCATGCTTTCAATGCTTCAGGAACACCAGTTATAAGAATCCGGAGCAAAATTCTACAGTACAAATATCTCTTAGATGAATTGGGAGAGATAAAATATTCAGATATTGGAGATGAAGAAGAATTCACGTTCTTCTATTTCTTTAGAATATAGGAGCAGTTTATTATAAAATAAAACTGCATCTTAAATATTAAATCGAAATGGGCTTTGGGTTGGATCAAGCCCACATGGGCGGCTTAGACCTACAAAACCCAATAGTTTTTTAAAAGAGAATTTGATACAACTACTCTTTTCTCCGTATATTATAACATTTTTACATCATAATTTTAAAACTACTAAAAAAACTCTTCAACTTATTTTTTCTTTCAAAAATTATGTCTTTGGAAATGTTTCCATTTAAAATATTTACAATATTTTCCATTAATATTAGAATCATTAATTGCACCAATCACTTCCAATTTTCTCACTCATAAAAAATTATCTTTTACACACAATATATATATATATATATATATAATATGTTTTGTATATATCGATATTTATTTTTTTTGATAAATATATCGATATGTTGTTTAAAATATTAAATATACATTAAAAATATATGATAAGTATATACATATATCTATAGTATTGTATAAATATCCGTGTATGTTTTGTATATTTTTATTTTTGACAAATATATCTATGTATTATCCAAATTATTAAATATAATTAAAAAAATGTATGACAAGTATACAATACATTAAAAAAAATTTTTCACGGTATTTATATTACATATATTTTATTCATAATTTTTAAACTATGCAATTAAAGTATATTCAAATTAGAGAATATATATATATATATATATAAGAAACCTAAAATTAGGAGAAAAAATAGAATTTAAATTAATAGAGTTATATAAGCCATAAAATTATCATTTACTAGAAAAGAGAAAAAATAGAGTAAAAATATATTTTAATTTAATGAAAAAATTTAAAAGTCCAAAATTTAAAATGAGCGTTAAATAGTTTTTTTTTTTTTGAAAATAAAGGAATATAATGTATACTTTTCTCTTTTTAAAACTTAATTTAGAGTAGCCTCTACAATATTTATTATGGTAATATATATCTTACAAACAAGGTTTGTTAGATTTGAACTGGTGCTTCCCTTAGCTATCTGCTTGTAGGATAGAAAAGTAGGTCTGTGTGAAGAGTAAAAAATGATTATCTTAAACCCAAATATTCCAAAAACTATAAACACCAAAACAAACTAAACAAAATCAATAAAAATTGAGGCAGTAAAATCTTCATTAAAAATATATTTTTGCTCCTATACACTAGATTGATGTGTCTAAAAGAAAAAAAAAATGCAACTCCATTGGCAAACAGAGTAAAAAAACAAAACTCAACCAATGCCAACATTGAGAAACCTTCAATAGAATTCAACCTAAATGCCATTTCTAAAATGGAAAGAAAATGCTTAGTACGGTTGAAGAATGACTAGCCTCTACTTGATGATATTACATAAATAAGTCTGTATATGTTTTAATACTATAATGACTGAAAGACTAGCTGTAGCTCAATTATTGATAATTCTTTAAGAAAAGTTGGATCTAGATTAGTCTTGGAGAAAACAGAATTTACTCACTTGTGAGTGTTTACTTGTTCTTAAATTTCCGGTACAGGCCATTCACACTTATCTAAATTTCTCCAAATCTTCATGTTCTGCTTATGTGAAGTTTTGCCATTCACTTTTTCTATTTTTTTAAGTTTCCTCGACAAAAAATAAGTGTAGAATGTGGATACTTTATTATGAGGTATATGTATGGTATCGTCACAAAATATAATAGTAAGAACATATTGCTAAAGGTATTAAGTTATTTCATAGTCCATATTTAAATATGAAATATTATTATTATTTTTAATATGTGTTTTATATATATATCTCTTATATGTTTGATTTGTTTTGTAGGTTTTTGAAAAAGAATATTATAGTCAATAAGAAATTAATGAAATTCGAGATTTGTGGTACGACTACTTTGTAAGAGAATGCATATAAAGACAATACTATATAATTTTGTGTTGTTGTAAGTAGATATTGTTGAATATTTGTTGGATATTTTTGAGATTAATTATCAAATATTTGAGACTAGCTTGTGTATATAGTTTTTGCTATAGTTATTAGCTATAGTTATGTGAGATATGTATATTTGGGTCTTTTTGTTTAATATGATTGTTATCGAGGCTTGATTGAGATATATGAGAAATAGAAATATATAATTACGTAATGTGGTGTGGTTGAGACATATATGAAACATTTTTTTTTTTTTTAAAACACATCATAGGCAACAGTTGTTTGTAAAAACTGTTGTATAATGTTAGTTCATATGAAGCAGTTGTTTACAAACGTCTTTATAAACCTTAACTATATGCAGCTATTGTTAAACCGCTACATATAACTCCAGCTCATATGCGACACATAAGAACCGCTACATATAATCTAAAATAACAGCTGCATATAGTACTGCTCTATACACAGTTTGCTGGAGGTCCAACTTCCTATGCCCTTTTTTTCTGTGATCATGCACTGTATTTCCACCAGTAAAATGCAAATTCTGTTGAATGGAGAGACTACATATTCTTTTAAGCCTAATTGAGATTTAAGACAAGATTGTCCTCTTTCACCCTATCTTTTCGTGCTTTGCATGTAAAGTCTTGCTCATGGTATCCAATTTGCAGTGAATTCCCGCTTGCGTGATCCTATTGTTCTCAATAAAAATGGCTCTCCTTTGTTTCATCCTTTCTTTTTTTAAAGATGATCTTATTCTTTTTGCCAGAGCTGATCATAAGCAAGCAGAAGTGATCAATCAAGTTCTCAATTTTTTTACTGCCTGTTTGGGTTAGAAAGTTAGTGCTTCCAAGACTGTTGTGTACTTCTCTAAAAATGTACCACGGCAAACTCGTACTCTGCTTAGCAACAAATTGGGATTTCAAGAGATCAATGACCTTAGGAAATACCTTGGTGTTTCCCTCCTTCATTCTAAAGTCTCCGGAAAAACTTATGGGTATATTTTAGATAAAATGAAGATGAAGATAACTAACTGGAATGCGTCCCGCTTATCTCTAGCAGGGAGGATAACGTTGTCTCAATATGTGTTGCTATCATTGCTGATTTATGCAATGCAAACAGCAGCTCTTCCAAAGACTTTATGTGCTGAGATGGAAAAGAATATAAGAAATTTTGTTTGGAGTTCCTCTAGTGTTAAAAGAAGCGTGGCATTAGTTAAGTGGAGTAGAGTCCAGAATAACAAGGATCAAGGAAGGTTAGGCCTGAGGAATCTGGAGGTTCTTTACTTTGGCTTTTCAAATGAAAATTGCTTGGAGCATCATACAACATCCTAATTCCTTGTGGGTGCAAGTCCTTTCTTCAAAGTATAACTTTAAAGATAGTATCTCAGATACTCCCGTAGCTAAAAATTCCAATTCTATTTTTTAGAAAGGAATTTGTAATGCTGGAATGAAATGAGATGTCATACTATGTGGGCGCTGGGAGATAAATTATCTCATACATAAAGAGGTGGCTTATTTTGTTGATGTTAATGGCTGTTGGAAGTGGAATCTTTTTTCCCACCTTCTTCCTCAATCTATTGTCTTGTAGGTGGCTGGTGTTTGCACCCTGACCAACTCACAAGGTGATGATAAGCTTTTTTGGAGTCTTACATCATCAAGAGAATTCTCCATAAAATCTGCATACGCAAGTCTCATGAACAATATAGATGTTGTTGATTTTAATTGGGCTTCAATATGGAAATTGCAAATCCCTCAGAGAGTACAAACTTTCTTATGGCAATGTGTTAATAATGGGATTTTAACAAATTCCATGAGACATACTCGTCACCTCACTCCTTGCATTTTTTGCCCAGTTTGTGACACCAGTGAGGAAACGATGTTGCACTTGATCAGAGACTATATGGTGGCTGTAAATTTTTGGTTGAACATTCTTGATGGTAGTCCCTTGCATAACTTCTTTATTGGTTTGGGTGATATCCTCTCTTGGTTCGTAGACAATTTAAGGCAGAACAACATTTTTTGTGGGTGGAACTAGATGGGTTACTATCTTTAGCTTAGGATGTTGGTACCTATGGAAGAGACAGAATGAAGTAGTATTCCAAGACAACCACAAGCCAGTCTCTATCTTAGCCATGTAAGTTATGGATCATGTTCGGTTGGTGGATACGACCTTTCCTAGTCTTAACTCTTCTAGAAAAGCTCTAAATGGCGATACAGCTATCAATTGGTCTTGCCCAGCTCTGTCTGCTTCAAAATCAACAGTCATCCTTTAATCCCACTACGAGTTCAACTGTTGGTGGGGGCCTGATTCGCGATTCAAAGGCCTTTGGATAAAAGCCTTTGTTGCAAATTTTAGAAGTTGTCTTATTCAGCGTGCCGAGGCTTGGGCTTACCACAAAGGTCTTCAACTTGAGTCTGAGATGGGGCTCTCTTCTTTATTAGTGGAATGTGACAATAAATTAGTTATTGACATGATTCATGGGTGCTGCACACTGGATATTTACAATTCCCTTATCATTGCTCAAATAAGGAGAATAGCAAATGGTTTCTCTTTAGTTGTCTTCCAACATGGGTTTCGAGAAGCCAATTTATTGGCTGACCATCTCTCACACTTGGTCTATGATTATCCTATTGGTACCCACATTTTGGAAGATTCTTCTCATGGAATGTGCTCTTGGCTTCAAAATGACTTAGTTGGAACTTATTTTGTTTGTGAGCTTTAGCTCACCTTTGTACCCAAAAAAAGATTAAAAAAAAAAAATGGAATAAAGGGAGCAGAGTGGACCAAAAAAAAGTGGGGTGTAAAATTAAAAAAATATGTAAATACAGGGAGTTGAATATGCTTTGTGCTTTTTTTCTTTTAGCCATCCACCTTTATTAAGTAAGGAGGGTGATTTTTAGCCATACTTGGCTTGAAATTACTAATCTACAAATCTTTTTATCAATTTATTTCTAAAATAAGCGGTTATTCCACATATATCTATATTTATTTTGATTGTTTATTTTTTGTGATTTTATCCTCTTGTTGCAGCATTTGATTTTTTATCATTTTATTATAGTGTTTTATTTTTGTATGGGCAATTTATACAAATATTCGATTCGATAGAGATTGAATAAGATTATGATCGTTAGTCACTATAGTATTTTTGAATGTATAAACATTGAGCCGATTTATTATGTTATTAACTTAGTTACTGTAAATTTTTTACTGTTTTATTTTCTATAATTTTTAGAGGATTTGTATTTATATTTATATCGATGTATTGATAGTTTTAATCAATAAAATTATTTTTTTTTGTAAAAAAAAGTATTGTTGTATGAATATTTTGCCAGTATTAGAATATTTAATTTTTATAAGGGCCATAAATTTCTAAAAGCTCAATTAGTTGCCTACTGATGAGCTCTAATGGATCTATAAAGTATTATGTTTTTTTAAAAAAAAAAATCAAGATTTTCAAACCAATGAGAATTGAGTCTCGCAAGAAATATATCAAGTTTTTTTAATTATTAAATTTAAATAATCAGTATTCCAAGTATTAATTAATTATACGAAAATGATGAATTCATTATGGGTTTTTGGACATTCATATGTTTCCTATTTTTCAAGGTCAAAATATAAGAAGAAAGCATGGTTATATATGAATAAAAGATTCAAATTTGAAACTTCATAATTCTAAGAGCATCAATATCAGCTTGCAAGATGAATTTCAAAAGATGAGATGATATTACAATTTAACTTGCATGGATATTTTGAAAGTTTGCAACTTTTGTAGCTTGCAAGACTAGGGACAAAATTTAATTTGAATAAAAAATTTTAATGGGTCACACTTGTATTATTTTTATAATAAATTCAAATAATATATTGAATAAAATATGTTAAAATATTAATTGGTCCTACAAATTGAAATTGATATTAATTGTATTGATACAATGTGTTTGAATATATAGCTGAAATTTTAGTGATGTGGTAGTAGGATCCACTGTTTACAATTCTCATCACTTGCATGACCAAAACAATATTACCAAAGTAAAATTTATTGGTAAAATAAAACTTTATTAATATTCCCAGGAGAGCTGAAGATCATCCTTGAAAAAACACTAAAGAAACACAAATAAATAACCAAAGCAAGAAGATAATTAAATCTATAAAGACTGAGATTGAAAGCCCTTGATGTCCGGATCTTAATTAAAGATGGGAGATGAAGGAGAAGCAGCAGCAGCAACGACATCACATAATCCTGTTCAAACTTTTCCTTTCTCAGCAGATAAACCAAAGGAAGAAAGGACTGAAGGCAAGCAATTCTGAGATATATTTACAATTGAATGGCAACATTCAGTTCCAATTCTATCATTCTTGCCATTCAGAAAAAAATTGAATGATTTCATTTGCGCAAGGTATCAACTTTAGCAGTGCGTACTCAACTCGGCTGCTGCCTCCGCCACTGGCATCTCCGATGGGCATTACTATGCCCCTATTTGCAGCTGCATCACTTGCCATCAGCAGTATTGTCAAACTTAAAAGGAGAGGTATCGCTTTCCAAACCATGATAATTATATATTTGTTTTGCTTGAACTAGGAAAGCAAATTGGGAGCTTTTGTGCTGATAATTACTTTGATGGACTTTATATATATACAAGATGTTAAGATCAATGTGGTAGATTAAAGAAGCAGTATATCTTCTCATGGGTAAAAGTAAAACGTTCTTTTTCAAGTTTTGAATGTATTCCATATTCAAATATCGAAATCGAATCTTTAAATTATAGATATAATTAGTAACGGAGTCAGAACCCTAAATTAGATAGTACAAAAATTTATATGGTAACTTTTCTAACATATTCTAAAGAGAATAAATTTTAAAAAATAATATAAATTTATATATTATTATATATATTTTAAAAAGTTAAGGAGTGCAAAATGAAACAATTTGCTTATAATATTGTATCTGATATAAAATTAATCACATTTAATTGGTTTATTTATCAAAATAAACTGAAAAATAGGTTAATTTTTTAAAGAGAATTTTATATGAAATATAGAATTTTAACTTTCTTTTTTATTTTTACCAAATTTCTTTTTATATTTATATTTTTTTCAATTTTATCTTTTCTTTTTCTTCTCTCCTTTCTCTACTGTGATTATTCAAGGTATATTCAATATGCTCACTGGTCACGTGGTAGGCCTCAATCTCAGTAGCAGCTGTCTCTTTAGCTCCATCTACTCCACCAGTAGTCCTTCTGCCTCGTCCACCTCGGCGACCTTAACCTTACCTGTAACCATTTTAATTATTCACTATTCCATCTGAGTTTTCCTATTTTCTTAGTCTCACTTCTCTTAATCTTTCTTTCTCTTTTTTTTTTGGCCCGATTCCGTCAAGTATTTCTAAATTTTCGAAACTATCTTACCTTGGAGTTAAATCCTGTGAAATTATAAGAATAATTAGTAAGATTTCGAACTTAGCCCTACGTAAATCCATAAATTTTATACAGTGGGATCCATATATGTAGTATAAATTTCAATTACTTAAACAATATGTAGCCCTCCAATTTCTTCATTTTTCTCAAATTACCACGTTGATCGGCTTTTAATCATATTTGTCCCCTCAACATTACTTTTGGACTATATTGGCACATCAAAAATTTGGAAAACGACATATCATACTAAAATTTATTGACGAGGCAAATGGAGAGTAAATTATTAGAGATTTCTACCGCATCATTGTGCCATGTATGTCTATTCAAGTTTCATATGTGATAATTTGGTCTGAAAACAATATTCCGTAAAAAATATGACAATGAACTGTTAAATGCGCAATCTAAGAAAAAATGACAAATTGGAGAAGTGACACATAGTTTATACCAATTCCAATTATAAAAATACGCATGTGATAATAAAAAAAAGATTATCTTATAACAGTTCTTGATAAGTTTTTATATTTTGAAAATAATATATAATGCATTACTAATACAAGACTATTACATAATTATTTTTAGTAGCTGGTTGCCCATTTATCGAGTTTAGATGATTGAAAAACTTTTGGAACATCACATTTATTCGTAAATAAAGTTTATTTTTTATAATTTCACAACATAGTTCATTGATTAAAAAAAATATATAAATAACCCTATCGCAACATCAAAATATAATAGAGGAAAGGAAAATCTAAAAATATAAAACTTACAAATAAGAAGAAAAAAACAACAGAATGAAGTTATATATATATATATATATATATGCTGCTTGTTTCACTTATTTTTTTTATCAAATTCTGCCTAACATATGTTAAAATACTTGTACTTTAATAGTTCATTTATTTGTATTACTCAACATATATTAAATTATTAACATTTTAATATAGATGGAATAAGGTGATACAAAGTAAATTTGAGATTTTTTTCATCAGTTTTTTCTCATTAGTTTTTCTAATTGGGATCTACTTTATTTTTTAACAGAGTCCATATTCATTAAATTCTACCTATTACTATAAATTTTGAAAAATTTATGGGGTCATTGGACCCCATTTCCCTAAAGGTGCATCTGCCCTTGCTCTCTGCTTTGGTAGGAAGAAAAGCAGTTGCTTCTCCATCAACCATGATACATCTGGCTCTCGGTAAATCTACTTCGAGTTGCAGTGGTACAAGTATGAATTGATTTTTTTCACATAAAAAAAATTATATATATATAAATAATTGGAAGGGGATTGTGAATTTAAGGAAAGCAAGAGCTGAGAAATAGAAGAACGGAAACCACCTTATCAGCTATCTTGGCATCGAGGAGATTATGGGAAAGGAAAGATACGAGAATGGAATGACATTAACCAAGGGCGGACCCGATCACTTTTTTTAGTGATATCAAAATTAAATAATAAAATATAAATATAAATATTTTAATAATAAACTTTAATATCATTCGGTTAAATATTACAATTGTTTCTTTTGAGTTTATATTTTTGTAATATTATATAATAGTTTCATTAGAAATATAATAAAAAAATATCATTTTCAATGTAAGGAATCAAACATCCTATTTAGTGAATTTTTTTAATTATTATTTAAGAGGATGTTGAAAATTAGGTATGTTTTATAAGATTATTGGTTAAATGATTTTTCAACATGGGTGTTCTGCCAATATTTACCAGTTTCCTATTGCAGATCAACAGGTGAACTCTTGCAAGAATATAAACTTATAAAGGCCATACTTGTAAGGTTAGTTTGATGTTTAATATAGCTTGGTTTCCAGTCTAATGATGCCTTTTAGTTTTATCTAATTCCAATCTTCATTATGTTAGATTTACAATTGTTGGTTCAAAATTTGTATTTTGCTGGACCCTTTTTTTATGCTCTTCGCTGTAAATTATTCATATATTCTGGCTCACCTCTGCAAATCAGTCATACAAATTGGATAGTTGTCTTACCAACACTGATGCTTATGTCACTGGTGGTTCTGAGTATGGCTATATTTACTTCTGGGATCTTGTGGATGCAACCGTGGTGTCAAGATTTTGCGTTCATGCCTCTGTGGTAAATATATTTTCTTGGTTATTATACAAGTTTTAACTGCATCATTTGTTCAGTTGCTGCTGATTTTTATAATTGTTTTACCTTAAATTCATGCTCATGTACATTTGAATTTTGTATAGTTATTCAATTGTTCTCTAAGCGGTTAGTTAGTATGCTTTTACTGTGGTTCTAGTCTTGTTGCTTAACAAGTCAAACTACAAATTTCAAGCTTTTTAAAATCTACAAGCAGGGAAACATTTTCTGCAACTTGATTATAGCTAATAGTGATGGCTGACTTTGCGACGGCTAACAAAACGTTTACAAGTCCAATACTGTGCATATTTTCAAAGTTACCATTACCGGTTTGCATAATTTCAACATTAGGATTCTGAATGTAATGATCATGGAAAGTTTCTGAAACTTGAATATCTATTTTTGCCTGACCTTTTAATTGTTAGTAATATATATGCAAATTTGGTTGATAAAAGAGTTTTACATTTCCCATCTTGGAAAGGGATGTAAGTTGGGGCTTTGACGAATGAAATTGAGGCTGGTTTTCCTTCTGTATTTTTGTGGGAACAGCATTTTTGTGATTTTTTCACTACATTGGTTTAGCATGCAAATTTGTTGCCCTGGTGTGATTTTTATAATTGCCATGCTGTGCAAGTGAAACTTCTATGCCTGACCTGCCTCTGAGAATCTAACCTTTTTGCAAATTGGCTTTCGGGTTTAAAATTTTGATGTCATTGTCTTGTGTTAACACCAAATCTCCTACTGAATTTTCACGATTTTAGATATTAACTATTGCTAACATGGCATCAACAAGTGCTTGTATATATGGAAATAACAGAAGTGAAAATTCCAAGAGCACAGATGAAATTTGGCACCCAATAGAAACTTCAGTCTACAGTATATATAGATATCAGAAGAAATCCTTCTGCTGTCTAATATTTTCATTAGGTTTAGCTTCCAACGGTCCCCTTCTAACTTGGATTTGAATGTTGGTGGAATTTGCCACATTCTCATAGAATATCTCGTGTTCTTCATCTGCACTTAATTTGACTCTTGCTTTGCATCTCTTTACATTTCTGTACCATTTAAGATCAAGAATTGAAATTCTATTGGATCTTGACATTCTTTGTTCGCTCTAATTTGATGGCAATCAACTATTAACCACATTTTTCATTGGGAAGAACTAAGAACAACCACTATTGGTTGTATGCAGCAATTAGGGTTGCCATTTTCAGGAAGGCAATGCTATGCTAATGAATAAATATTGATAGATAGGCAATGCTAATCGATACTATAATTCATTGTCCAGTGAATTTTTACGATCATTGGTTAATCTTTGGATAATTGTTTTTTGATAGGTAACAAGTGTGAGTTACCACCCAAAGGACAATTGCATGACAATTGCAGTTACAATTACCATTTATAAAATAATTTGCAGTAAAAATAATTTTTAAAATTCAAAAGAATTAAAAATACATTTTTTTTTTTCAAAAAATAATTTTCCTAAACTCAGTTTTGAAAGATTTCATATTGTATTAAGAAAAATAAAAAATCTGTAAAAATCCCGTAAAAATGATGTGTTGGACATTCTACTGTTACAGCTCTCTGCCGTTGCCACGGACGCCCACAAGTACAACATCACGCGCTTATTAGCCAAGCATCCCCTCATCTTTGAGACTCTCCCTTCTCCCTTTTCTACCATTTCTCTTAAAACACTCTCTTTCTACCTTTTTTTTTTTTTTTTTTCTTTTTCCTTTGCATATCCTTACTTGTTATGAGTTTTTCTTTGCTCATCAAATCAAATCCACGGGTTCCCATTTCACCATTTTTGCTTCTATTCATCTCCTAACAGAAGGTTGCATGAACCTGTTTTTCAGGTACCTTGATTTTTTTTTTTTAAAATTGCCACTTCTGTTGTTTGGGTTTGTTTTACTTTTCCCGATAAAAGGGAAATTACTGTGAAATTGAAGCTTGATGGGTTTTTGTCAGAGGGAAGTAGAATTCTTGTGAATTTTGTTGGAGCTGATAGTATCTCTAATCCAAAACACCAAAACGGTGTTACTTTTGTACCAAAACGAAGAAGCTATACTAAATTTCTCTCTAATCCGTTACACTATTTTTTGCATCAAAAAAAATATTCTTAAATATTCTTCTTACTCCATAACACAACGATAAACAATGAAATGATGTGTGGACAGTATAACATCATTTTTAGTGTTTTACTGTAGTAATATCATTTTTTAGTGTAAAAAATAGTGTAAATTAGAGTAAAAGAAGAATACTATTTTTATCTTTACGTATAATTTTTACACTATGAGAGTTAGCCTGGTTTGCTGTTTGTATGCCTTGTATTTCCATTTTGGTTAGTGGGTTTTATCTGCTTCCAGATAACATGTGAAGAGTGAATTTTAACTAGCTGATTGGGTTTTGTTTGGGTTGTCTTCTTCTGACAGAGCATTATCGAATATACTTATTCAAATTTTTGATCCTTCGATAATTTAAATAGTATAGTCCATTCGGATGGTTAATAATATAAATGATGCTAATTTTTATTATTATATAGTAAATTGATATTAAACCGTTTAATTGTTTAAATTGATATTAATTATTTTAAAAAGGTTGTACTAAAATCTAATTTCTAATAAAAACAATAATATGATAGTTCAAAAATACAATTTCGGATGACCTGATATACTTATTAACATAATAATAATAATAACATAATATTATTAAAAATTGATACCATTTATATTATTAACCCTACAATCGATGTTATACAGTGACAATCATTTTATCATAAAAACCATCCATTGATCTTAGGCAGAAAGAAATATGCATATTATTGAATTGCAAGATGAAAGATAGATATGATATTTATTTCATAAGTAAAGCCGCAAGATGAAAGATAAATATGATAGCACCAATATTCATCACAACTTCATCCTGGCAAAAGGGTGTGCAGAAGAATCATGAGTTCATAACTGAGACAGTGAGTTCCCCACATCAATCACAAACCGGTACTTGACATCGGATTTGGCTAGCCTATCCATGGCTGTATTGATTTCATCCATTCGAATCACCTCCACATCTGCAGCTATATTGTGCTTTGCACAGAAGTCTAGCATCTCTTCAGTCTCTTTAATCCCTCCAATGTCGCTTCCTCCAACCAGCTTCCTCCCTAAAAGAATTAAATGGTTAAGGAATTATCAGCAGAAAACAATCCCACCAACGTCCGATTTATTGCTTTGAATAACATAGTGCATTGTGTTTTTAATTGTCATCAGGTTAGTAGCTTGGTGGTCTAGTGCTTTCCTCATTGTGCAAGGTCAAGGGTTCAAACCCCAACATTCTCCTTACCCTTCAAAAACTTTTAAGTATATCAAATGCTAATTGATATCCAAAATTGGAAACTAAGAAACAGAACAAAAGGTTAAGGAATTTCATCCACGGTACTTTAACTATGTAAATTGTAGCAATTCAGTACTTCAAATATTATTTATATTATAAAATTACCTGAATCTTTATTTTATAACTAAAATAATATTTGAAAAACTGAATTGTTACAATTTATATAGTTAGGATACCATTGCTAAAATTCATCCCAGAACAAAACTTCCAAAGGTAATCTCTAACCGGATGGCAAAATGGCATAAAATTAGCATAAAAACAAAAATGGTGTAAGGAATCCATCTCTAACGGTGCCATTTTCATAACTAAAAATGGTGTGGTCTACAATCCCATGACATATTTGGCGTGTTACTATAGTCACACTATTTCGCTATTCTTTTTTTATTATTATTATGAGTTAGAGAAATATTATAGAATATTATTTTTGGTATAAAAAATTATGTTACGGGTTGCAGATAAATTCACTATAACTATACCATTTTAATTTAAAAGTTAACATCAAAATAGTGTTTTAGGTAGGAGATTACTTTAATTATCCAGCCATATTCATCTGTTATACATTTAGATTGAAAAGATGAAGCAACTTAATGTGATATAATTGTGTGAGACAACATACCTAAAACTAGAGGAAAAATAGGCAGCTCCAGAGGCTTCTCAGGCAAGCCCAAAGTGATGAGCTTTCCATTTGGCTTCAACAGACTAAGAAGAGGTGCCAAGGCATGAACTGCAGACACTGTGTCAATGATGTAATCCATAGACCCAATAGCAGCCTGCACAAGGGCAACCATAAATCAACAGGGCCTCTGATAAACCTAGATATTTCATTCAATTTTAGTTTCCAGTTTTAATTAAATCGCAACCAAGAATATCAAATACCTTCATTTTTCCAGGGTCACTGCTAACGAGGAATGCATCAGAACCAAGTCTATTAATAGCTTCACTCTCTTTCCCTGGTGAGGAACTGATGACAGTAACTTTCAACCCAAATGCTTTAGCAATTTTCACAGCCACATGACCAAGGCCACCAAGTCCTACTACTCCCAAATGCTTGCCTGGCTCAGTCATTCCATAATACTTCATTGGGCTGTATACTGTGATCCCAGCACATAATAAAGGCGCCCCGGCGTCAGCAGGCATGCCATCAGGAAAGTGAATGACAAAGTGCTGATCAACGACAATCATATCAGAATAACCACCTTGAGTTCTTGTCCCGTCATGGTAAGTATCATTGTAGGAAAATATGAGCTTTGGGCAGTAATTTTCCAAGTCCTGCTTGCAGTACTCGCATGACTTGCAGGAGCCTACAAGAACCCCAACCCCAACTCGATCACCAGCTTTATATTTCTTCACATTATCCCCAACTTTTGTCACAGTGCCAACAATTTCATGCCTGCAGAGAAGCAAGCAATTGCATCAATGGTCTTGCAACAGAAAAATTTACAAATAAATTTGAAGACAAGTATCGTTATTACCCTGGAACTAAAGGGTAACGGGTCATGCCCCATTCATTCCTGCTAACATGCAAATCAGAATGGCACACCCCACAGTAAAGTATTTTTATAGTGACATCTTCTGCACCATTTTCCCTGCAAAAGATTACAGAAACATTGTGCAAACAGCATAGAAATGAAAGATCTATAATTATATGACACCAGTTATTTATAAATCTTGAAGAAAAAGAAGAAAGTACAATTAAGTTTATTTACAAGTATTACAAAAGAAAAAAAAAAACCATTGCAAATTTGGGCATAATAGCCCACTAAATAAATGAAAAATAAAAGTACGTAGTAAAATTTTTATCAAGTAACTACACATAAAAAAGGGTTTTAGTGGAAGCGGCGGAGTCACGATCCTATATTAGAGTGCCAAAATTTATGTACTAAATTTTTAATATTTTTCAGAGTGAGCAAATCTTGCAAAATGATTTAAATTTATATGCTATTATATACATTTGAAAAAGTTAAGAGAGTGTAATTTTCTATCCTCTAATAAATGTGGCTCGGCCAATAGTATTGGCTCATCACATAAAAAAACACAAGGGTAATTCAGAGTGAATATCCAAGTGAGAAGGAAAACAAATTACCATATTAATTTAGTTACTTTTTCACATTAAACCCACTAAATATTTTTAATTGAACCAACTATAATTTTTGTCTGTCTTTTTCTCATATATCCATAAACTTTAAATATATACTAGTAATTTTATAATTTTACTTTTTCTGGGTCTTTTTGTCCATATTCATAAAATCTAGATAGATACTTACAATTTCATAATTTTACTTCAATTTTTTACTATTTGCTCATAACTCCATAAATCCCAAATAAACACTTGCAAATTTATAATTTTACCTCTCTTATTGTCTTTTTGTTCATGTCAGCATATATAAATCCTAAATAGAAACTTGCAATTTTTAAATTTTAGTTTAGGCAATTAATTTGAAGCTGTTGTCTCCTTGACATAAACTAATTAATTAAATTATGTAAATTAATTTTAAAATTTAGAAAAATTAATTGTTGTTGTTTGATAACTTATTTTAGAAGCAAGTAATTTTATTTAATTGTAATGTGGTTGTGTCATACAAATTCAATCAAACATTTCTCTTCATTTTGCCATTAAAATTTAAAGAATATTTTACATCTTATATTTTATTGCTTTTAATGAAACATATCTTACTACGTACAGTAAGAATTTTGCATAATTATAGAACTTGATTTCTGAAGTCTGATAATAATTTCATTTTACATCATGTTGAAAAAACATATTTAGTGTTTTAAAATTTTAGTAAAATGCAACATCTAATAGAATATAACAAAATCCCATAATTTTTAATTATTTTTATTGACATTCAACTTTATTTTGTAATTTTTAATTATTTTCATTTTAAGATTTCA
>CATIWF010108287.1:0-31237 GCA_949630135.1 Balakata baccata
ACGCCAATTGCAAATAGTAGACCCTTCTTCCAAATTAATAAAATTTCAACTATATTTTTAAATATATTTTATTTTTAAAATTGATATCAATTTTAATTTGTGGGACATGATTAATTTTTAATATATTATATTTACTATTAATAATTAAAATGTTAATTTTTTTTATTGTCAAATAAATTAAAGAAAGAATAACATTAATTTTTTTTATTGTCAAATAAATTAAAGAAAGAATAATATAAACCCAAAACTTGGTTTTAACGTAACATACATATTTACTTAAACCTGATACCGGATTTATATTAATGAACTTCAATTTTATATTATTTATATTAATAATTATATTCATATTATTAAATAGAATTAATATTATTAACTTATAGTATATATACTTAAACCCGATACAGAATTAAAGAGTAAATATTTCTCTGCTATTAATTTTTCTAATTAATTAACTTTAGCTTTATAATAATTATATTAACTTAATTTTATATATTAGATTATGAAATTAAATTCATCAAATTAATTATATTCTTTATTTTTATATTAATGAACTTTGATTTTATATTAATTATATTAATAAATATATTTATTTTATTAAGTATAATTAATATTATTAACTTATTGTATAATTTATTTTAATATACCTACTTAATTAATTAATTATATTAACCATTAATTACATATCAATTTATTTTAAATATATAAATTAATAAATAATTTTATTTATTAATTTTATTTAAATTATTATTAAATAATAAATGTGGACCTATAAAAATATTTTCATCATTTGAAATTCCCTATCTTCCATTTCTAATATTGAAAATTTACAAAATTGAAAATGATTTCTTTACTCATACAATTGATCCAACAAGTGCCAATGCAAGCCGACAATCATGCTCTAAGATCCCATCTCAACATTGCTTATTTTCTCGCGACTCACTGATTGTCTTATCACTAATAGTATCAGCTATGACCATAGAAGCTTTTATTGCCTTTCTCCTCTTGTGTTGGGCTATCTCAGCAACTTCATGTTCCTGGTTCTAGGCTCCATTTGCTAGCAGCTCTTCTCGAACTTCCTAATCTAATTGGGTCTTGCCTCTGACTGAATTCTCTTTTCTTATATCCTGATCTGATACTAGCTCTTTACGGGTCATGACACTTATTTATCTTGGAAAATTTTGGTTAGATATTTAATAATTTTTAATTGAAAGATTAACACGATATAAATTTTTACTAATTTTCTAGTAAATTTTAAATCGATCTAATCATTTGTCAACTTTTGATATGCCTTTGGTAAATTTTGAATAATTTCAATTTTTATTAATTTTTTGGTAAATTTTAGTTAAATGTTAAGTAAATATTTGGTAAATATTAGGTAAATCTTGAGAAATACCGTGTAACTTTAAGTTTTATTAATTTTTTTTTATAAACATTGAGTTCCGATATCTTTATAATATTTTTAAGCGTTTTTTGGTATTTTTAAAAAATAATTTAGCGTGTATTTTTGAAAAAAAAAACTTTAAGATGCTGTATTTTTGTAAATATTTTAACGCTTTTATTATTACATGACCTTTGCATATTTTTTAATTGGAAATATTACAAAAAAATTCTAAATTTTGTCAAATTTTACAAATATATCCAATTTTTCAAAAATTTTATTTAAATTATGTAAACTTTAATTTTTGAAATCAAAATAGCAATAAACCAATCTTCAGATCCAATTGCGACTTTAGTGGATTGAAAAAATAGAATAACTGACACTAATATGGATTAAACATGCTGATTTGATTTAATAATTGGATTCAACAGCTAGCACTCTAGTCCAGTTATTCAATTATAATTGTATATATTTAATTCAATTAACATATTTAATCCACGTCAAAAGCCAACTATTTTATTCAATTAATTCATACAAACATCAGCTAAATTTTGAGTCTGATTCCATACTACTGAAATTATATTTATTTTAAAAATAAAAGTTATATAATTTAAATGTAATTTTTTTATAATTTAATATAATTTTGATATTTTACAAAGTTCAGATTTTTTTTAAAAAAAATTGTCTCTTTGTTTTAATTGAGTTTACTCAACTCAATTCAATAATTTAAAAAAAAAAAATTATTCATTTCAATTACAGACGGACATGAAACCAGTAAAAGAAACGGTGCGTTTCGAAACCACGAGCACCGCCTTATCTCATTATGGCAACTTGGCAAGTGCTGTCGCAGAGATCACTCTGATTCTCTATATAAGGAACAGCTTTCACTCTGATTCTTTTATCCTCTTAACAACAAAATGGCAGTGGTAATGCGGAGCTCTTGCTTCCTCTCCTGCCCGTACTCCCTCCCTTCTCCACCGTCCGATCTCATCATCTCCGGCAGTCGTCATATTCCCGGTCAATTACCTCTCTCTGTACTGTTTTTCTTTATTGTATAGTAGTCAAATTTCCATTCTATTTTTACGTGAATTTCCATTGTACGGCTTTAGAATTCAGGATTTTAAACTTAGATGCTTTTTCATTGTTTTTCCGTTTTCAGTAGCATATTTCTCATTGCTGAAAGTTTTAAAACCAGTGATGTGAAGCATGCTGCGATGTGTACTTTTTTTCCTCTCAATTGCTGACAATAAAATTGTGCATTTTTTATAAATTTTTCGTATGCCACCATTGGATTGGAATTTATGAGGGTAGAACAGGAATCTGAAAGGAAATTTTTATTGTTCTGAACAGGGAAGTTAGATTCACTGGTGTTTAAAGTAGAAAATTTTGGATCATCATTTGGAGATGGTTATAGTGTTCCATTTCTTTTTCGTCATAAGTGTAGTGCGGAAGAAACTTCGCGCCTGAGGCCTGCAATGGAGGGAAGTGAAGACATGAACCAAGTACCATCTCCTTTTGAAAAATTCTTTCAACAATTGTCAGTTCATCAGGTATGATGGTGAGTGGTTTGTGTTCTTTTCTTTCCCTTGACCTGTTTATTCTTAATTTTTGCCGAGTTTTTGGTTGCTTTGTCATTTTATAAGATGATAAATATGGAAGATCGTGACTTGAAACATCAATTTTAGATATCAGAACCTATGGTATGATGTTAACCTAATCAATCCACCCTGCTTTGTTCCTTGGTAACACTGTGATCTGGGATTCTGGTTATTTTTTGGGTCCCATCCTCGATAATTGCCTCAAATCTAATGTACAAGTAGGATAAGTAGCAGAATCAGCTCTCCATCTTCATCTGGGGTGAGCAATAGTGCAAGCTCGGTGTATGATGATGTCCATGAATTGAGGTGACTGATAGTGCAAGATCGGTATATGATGTTGCCCATGAATTTTGAAGTAATTGGAATTTGAGTCATGTTACCATTGAATGTCTTGGTGTATTTCCATTGACAAGTTTTAGGCTTCCCCACCAGTGACTAGTTTTACCACAAAAATTATGTTTGTAGTCCCTATCATAATCACATTTTATTGTCTTAATGGACAACACACTATTGTTTTTGCAGGGCAAATTAAAACTGAGGTCCTCTGCAATAACGTTTCTTGCTACTAATGCCTTGATATGGACTATTCCTTTTGAAGCTTTAGCTGAAACATGTGAGGCGGATAACTCCATTTTCAACATGCCTCTACTGCTTTTTGTGGCTCTTATAGGAGCCACTGTTGGAGGTATGGTGCCTTTGATATGAGCAACAGTGC
The DNA here is from genome assembly GCA_949630135.1 of Balakata baccata. Taxonomy (NCBI): domain Eukaryota; kingdom Viridiplantae; phylum Streptophyta; class Magnoliopsida; order Malpighiales; family Euphorbiaceae; genus Balakata; species Balakata baccata. Next base: position 3,692 of record CATIWF010108287.1, read on the forward strand.
TTTGGCAGTTCTAAAATTTGTGGGTTTTGGAACAATACATCTATGTGGAAGATCAGTGGGAAAGCCTCCAAAGTTCTTCCAAGCTTGTGCTTTTGTATTTGATATTTTCTTCTTACACTCATTTTGAGAAAATGCAATACCTTTTGAATGTCTAATTTGTTCTCGCCCAAATAACTAATTGCTTGAACAATAGGGTTGCTTGCACGACAGAGAAGAGGAGAATTGAAACGGCTGAACGAACAATTGCGCCAAATTAATGCAGCTCTAAGAAGGCAAGCTAAGATCGAGTCTTATGCCCCCAGCTTGAGTTATGCTCCTGTCGGCAGTAGAATAGCAGAGAATGAAGTGATTGTTGATCCAAAAAAACATGAGTTAATTTCACGACTAAAAACTGGCAAGAATTTTTTGAGAAACCAAGATCCAGACAAGGCATTTATTGAGTTTAATGCAGCTCTTGAACTTGCTCAGATTTTGAAGGATCCAACAGAAGAGAAAAAGGCTGCAAGAGGTTTAGGTCTGTTTCATTCCTTTATCATATTATTCATATATTTCCATTAAGTTGTACATTTCTTTAAGTGCTTGTGATCATGGTAATGCCCATAAGGATTCATCTTCCCACGAGATTGTCAAAGCTCCTTTTTATTATGTTTGAGCTTGCAAAATAAAATCTACTGGTGTCGGCTTCAGTTCTTATCAGCTTTTCTTCGGACTGTGGTTGTAGCCACGTATTAGTTGTAATCATATTCTAGATTCTCAATTGTCTTTAAAAGCTCGCTTTTTCTTTTTCATCATAAGTTGTTGATGCCTCATTTATGTTTTTTGTTGAAATGCATATTCAATTCAAGTTCCTTCTAATCTTAATTTGCTTTGTTCAGGCGCCTCCTTGCAAAGACTGGGCAAGTATCGTGAAGCCATTAAATACCACTCCATGGTACTCGCAGTCTCTGAACGAGTAGGGGAGGACTCTGGAAACACAGAGGCTTATGGGGCAATAGCTGACTGTTACACTGAACTTGGGGATCTCGAGCGAGCTGGGAAATTCTATGACAAGTATATTGCAAGGTTGGAAACAGACTGATCAGTTCCCATGACCACATAGTTGTATCCCTATCAAGGTGACTTATAGTGTTAGAGGATGTATGAGGCTCGCAGATGAGTTCCTGTTTTTTGTACCTTAAACTTTTCTGTAATAGGGTTTAGTTCCATATGCAGGTTATCTTTATTTATTTGATCCATTATTATTATTATCATTATTTTTTTGGTATTTAGTTTTTTACTGTAATCTCCGATCTTACTGATTAGCTTTAGCCAGATACCCTTACTTTTGCCCTCAAGGGCAATCATGTTTTTGTGTTATAACACAACCTTAACGTTAAGGCCATTTTTAATTTTTCAATAAGCGGTATCAAATAGGTGTTTGCGTTAACTAGGCTATTCCCAATGTAGTCAAGGCCACCCGAGTTCCCCGTGTTACATAGCCATATAGTTTCTATTGTTCATGCCGGAGAATGCCCATATGGCAGCAAAAATAAATTAAAAAATGGAGGCCAGTGAACTGCAAAACAAAACGGCGAACAAGCACATCATGCGAAACAACTATTAATAAAATTCTCATACAACAAAGAAAAATCAAGATGGTCAAAGCTTTAAATCAAACTAGTATCCATGCTAGACAGCTCATCCTCGCCACAACCACTCATCCCTACTTGGTAGATAGCACTCACTCCTAATTGTAGAAAACAAAGGAAAATACATAAATATGTATACATCCATACAAATGGCAAACATATGAGGTAAATGCAGGTAACAACCTCGCCGCATGTAAAGAGAACAAATACTTCCTAATAGTTTAGAACTCAATAAGAACCTGCAAAGGCAGGAAATGAAACTATGGCGTTAGTTCTTATCATTACTGGTAGTACATGAGCTGCTGGGCAGCAGCAACATTCTGGAAACCGCCATCATATATTGCTTGGCTTGCTCCAGCAGCACCCATTCCCATTGCTGCTTGTTTAAGCGGATGCTGCCCCTGTGGGTGCATTAAGGCATGGACACTACCCATCTTGCCCATTGCTAGTTGCCGCTCATAGGTCAAAATGTCAGTGGCTGAGAGGCCTGGCAAAGGAGCAGCTGCAGGGGGTGGGAGTGGGTTTGAACTAGTCCCTGGCGGGGTGGGCTTGCTCCCCCAAGAGCACTACAAGCACAAGAAAGAACAGTTAAAAGTCAGTTCTTATCGCAAGGCAAAATAGTAAATAGTAGAAGTTGCTTCAAATTTTATGTGGCACATGAATATGAGATCACAACACCTTCCAACAATTTCTAGCTAGGTACATCAAAGCAAAAAAATCAATTTGACACACCTTTATTTGTTTGCCACAAAGAATTGACTGGGTGTTACCCATTTGAATAGCTAGAGCTGCCTCAGCATGGGTACTGTATCTCACAAAACCAAAACCTTTATCCCGCTGGACTCGTACCTCCTCAATAACTCCAGCTCCAAGAGCATGGAAGTGGCGGTGGAGATCAAGCTGGGTAACCTGCCAAACAGAGGGATAAAAAGGACAATTTCTCAGAGATTTGACATAACCCATAATTTCTAATATCTGAGAAAGTCTGACGACTCCTAAAAACATCCAAAGCATTATAATTCTCCCTATGAACAGAAATGTGCTACACTGCATTAGTATCAACGACCTCACACATAGGAAGTAAATTTTCTTACCTCTGGAGCAAGATTGCCAACATAAACAGTCGTATACTGAGGATTATTTTCAGGAGCCTCATTACTTGCTGCATCTTTGCCTTCTTCTGCATAAGCAAAGCAAAAGAAGTACAAGTTTTACTTTCATAAGCCTAGATGTTGTCAACATGAGAAGTAAATACCCAACTCCATGCAAAAACAACTAAACATGGGAAAAAGCAAAGAACAAAAAAAGATCGTCCCTATAAAGGATAAGGCCTTAATGCATTCAACAAGCAAACAGATATCACCAAATTCTAGGACTGATCAATGGTGTCCCATCTCTCTGAAGATACAACCTCAGCACATTATCGAAAGTAACATTATTTCTCATCAGTCAAACCTAGCAAAACTAACCTGATGTGCCATTTGTTAGTTCCACAACACTTTTGGCATCTGAACTCTGTTTATCATCATTGGCACCAGCACCTTTTGTAGCCCAGTTGCAACGAATCTGTCTACTCCCAAGCCACTTCCCTAGATAGCCAAACAAGCAAGCATTACTAACAAGCAAGTGGGTGCAAGTAAGACATCCAATGAAAATAAAAATAAAACATGTAATAATAGTAACTCCACCTGTTCATATCATCAAGTTTGTATAGCCTATATGTTACACCCAAGCATCTCTTTTTCAATACAAAAACAAACTAGAATAAATCAAACAATGGCAATATTAAAATGTTAATGACCGTCTTTAAATGCTAATATATTCAGATAGGAACTGAAAATAACTAAACAGAAGTAACATATAACACATACACGCAAAGATTAAATATTGCCTCCTTATAATTTAAATATGTTATCAAATATAACAAAGTTCTACAAGTAAATAATGTGATTTAAGTAGAACGAAAAACTTGAATCCTTAGATTACTTCAGTAATTGTTAGGACATTTTCATCAGAATTTTAATCTACAGTATTCCTGAAGCTGCTGGACAATTTCAGCTATCCCAATCATCCATACCTGTCAAGTCATTTATTGCACTTTGAGCATCCTGGAACGGGAAAAAAAAAAGTGAGAGTCCAGATGCAGTCAAATTTGTGATAGACAAGAAATGAAAATGGAAAAACAATACCTGTTGAGTTCGGAAAGAAACAAACCCAAATCCTCTTGAACGCCCAGTCTTCTGATCCCACATAACCCTTGCATCTCTGAAACCAGTTGTTACAAGATTATAGACTATATTATAGAATGTAAATATGTATTATCAGCCTAAATAGGAATTAGCTTGATTATAAGAATTAGATTGATTTTTTTCCTATTTTGGTCTCTACAAAATTGTATGTATATGTGTATTCTTTCATAATGAAATACACAATCGATATCTCTTCATTCTTGTTTATTTACATAGTATCAGAGCCTGGAGGCGTTTTCAGAAACAAATTTGGATTTTTTTATTTTTTTGCCCTAGAGAGCAAGAGATTTGTTTCACTATTTTAGAGTGACTTTAGTATGTCATCGCCGCCTGCTGATTGGTGCTGGCCTAAAATCCGGTGATCGAAATCCTCACGCCGGTTTCCTCTCCGAAGGTTGCCTCAGTCTTGGTATTTGTTCACTGATGTTTGCTTGCCCATCAGAAAAGTTTGTACCTTCTCTTTTCTTACTGTTTAGGGAGATAGTGCACCGTTTGGGAGTTAAATTTGTTGTTTGAGGTTAAATCTTATCCAATCTGATTGGGTCTACATCACTGATGTTTCCTCTCTTGCTGACAGGTAAAACTTTGAGTAGTTTGTTTGATTATTTTAACAAATATGGAGGAAAAATTTGTCATGATATATGCAGATGAATATGCTATGTATCAAGATTTTCTGAAATCTCAACCTAATCAGCCTACTTTTGTCACTACTATTATTGAATTAGGTAAACCTAACACATGTCTTGTGTTTTCCTCTTCCAAATGGATCATTGATTCCGGTGTCACAAACCACATAACAGGTAATTCTAGTCTATTTTCTACCTTTCAAAAACACACATCTACCTCTAATGTTACTTTAGCAAATGGATCCACATCGTCTATTCTTGGGTCTGGCACAATTATTCCTACTCCAGCACTTCCTTTGCCATTTGTTCTTAGTTTACCTCAGCTATCTTTCAATTTGATTTCTGTTAGTAACTTACTCGTTCCTTAAACTATTCTATCTCATTATTTCCTGATTATTGTGTGTTTCAGGATCTTGCGACGAATCAGGTTATTGGAAAAGGACATGAGTCTTGGGGTCTTTACATCCTTAATACAAAAGTGTCGAGATCCATATCTTGTTCTGGAATAGTCAACTCATTTAAAGCACATTGTAGGTTCGGTCATCCCTTTCTTTCTGTGTTAAAGAAATTTTGTCATCAGTTTCAAAGTTTGTCCTCATTAGATTGTGAGTCATGTCAACATCGTCTTAGTTCAACTTCAAGAGTCAATAAACGAGCTAGTACTCCTTTTGAGTTAGTGCATTCAGATGTCTGGGTCCTTGTCCTGTTATATCCAAACTAGGATTTCACTATTTTGTTACATTTGTTGATGATTATTCTCGAATGACATGGTTATACTTAATGAAAAATCGTTCGGAGGTGTTTTCTCGTTTTTCTACTTTTAGTGCTGAAATAAAGACTCAATTCCATGTCTTTGTTCAAACTTTGAGAAGTGACAATGCTAAAGAATATTTGTCTACCACTTTTTAAAATTACATGATTCAACATGGTATTTTTCATCAGATTTCTTGTATTGATACATTATCTCAAAATGGGGCTACTGAGCGAAAAAATAGACACTTAGAAACTGCAAGAGCATCATTGTTCCAAATGAAAGTTCTTAAATGTTTTTGGGCAGATGCTATCTCCATAGTTTGTTTTGTGATTAATCGGATGTCATCATCGCTTCTTAATGGCGAGACGCCTTATCATGTTCTTTTTCTAAAAAAAACATTATTTCCTATTGAACCTAGGATCTTTGGATGTACTTGCTTTGTTCGGGATGTTCGTCCTCATTTCACAAAATTAGATCCAAAATCTCTGAAGTGTATTTTTCTTGGGTATTCTCATGTCCAAAAGGGATATAGGTGTTACTGTCCTACCCTTAACAAGTATCTTGTTTCAACTGATGTCACCTTCTTCGAGAACACTCTGTTTTCTTCATCTCCTTATACAAGTCAGGGGGAGGATGATGATTTGTTAATCTATACGATTACATCTTCAGTTTCTAACACTATTAAGTCTATCTCTGCTCATCCTAAACCTCCTGTAGTGCAAGTCCTGACGACTCCCTCAGAACCATGTCCTGTGCCAGTTGCACCTGCTCCTTCGTTGTCAATTCCAATCCCTCAATCTGTTAATCCAAATGATCTTCCCATTGCTCTTCGAAATGTAAACATCAGTGTACTTATCTTGTTTCATTTTTTATGTCTTATAATCGTTTATCATTGTCATCTTGCACTTTTATTGCTTCTCTGAATTCAATTTCTATTCCTAAATCTGTTCGTGAAGCATTGTCTCATACTGATTGGCGTTAGGCTATAATTGAGGAAATGAAAGCCTTAGAAGATAATGGTACTTGGACTTTAATGAATTTACCTGCAGGGAAGAAAGCAATCAGCTGTAAATGGATGTTTACAGTAAAATTTAATCCTGATGGATCTGTTGCACGTCTGAAAGCTCGCTTGGTTGCTAAAGGATATGCTCAAACATATGGTGTAGATTATTCTAACACTTTTTCTCCTGTTGTTAAGCTTACATTTGTCAGATTATTTAACTCTCTAACTGCCACTTATAATTGGCCATTGCATCAACTGGATATAAAAAAATGTTTTTCTTCATGGTGATCTTCAGGAAGAGGTTTATTTAGAGCAACCACCTGGCTTTGTTGCTCAAGGAGAGTCTGGAAATGTATGTCGTCTTTGAAAATCATTGTATGGACTCATACAAAGTTCTCGTCCTTGGTTTGGAAAATTTAGCCAAGCTATTGAGAAGTTTAGAATGAGAAAAAGCCAGTCTGACCATTCAGTATTCTACAAAAAGTCTGCGAATGGCATTATTCTGTTAGTAGTGTATGTGGATGACCTTGTCATTACTGGTAGTGACAATAAAGGCATCTCATCTCTTAAATCATTTCTTCAAAGCCAGTTTCATACTAAAGATTTGGGGATGTTAAAATACTTCCTGGGTGTTGAAGTGAACAGAAACAAAAAGGGAATCTTCTTGTCTCAAAAAAAATGTGCTTGATTTGTTGTCTGAAACAGGAAAATTGGGGGATAAACCATGCAACACTCCAATGGTTCCTAATTCGCAACTGACAAAAGAAGGAGAATTGTTTGAGGATCCTGAGAAGTACAGAAAATTGGTTGGAAAACTCAACTATCTTACTGTGACCCGTCCAAATATTGCATATTCAGTTAGTGTTATAAGTCAATACATGTCTTCTCCAACTGTTCATCATTGGACGGCAATGGAACAAATATTGTGTTATTTAAAAATCATTTCTTCAGAGCCAGTTTCATACTAAAGATTTGGGGATATTGAAATACTTCCTCGGTGTTGAAGTGAACAGAAGCAAAAAGATAATCTTCTTGTCTCAAAAAAAATATGTGCTTGATTTGGGGGCCAAACCATGCATCACTCCAATGGTTCCTAATTCGCAACTAACAAAAGAAGGAGAATTGTTTGAGGATCCTGAAAGGTACAGAAAATTGGTTGAAAACTCAACTATCTTACTGTGACCCGTCCAAATATTGCATATTCAGTTAGTGTTATAAGTCAATACATGTCTTCTCCAACTGTTCATCATTGGACGGCAATGGAACAAATATTGTGTTATTTAAAAGAAGCACCTGGGAGAGGCATTTTGAATGGCAATCATGGTCATACTAGCATTGAGTGTTTTTCTGATGCTGATTGGGCTGGATCTAAGGATGACAGGAGATCTACTTCAGGCTGTTGTGTATTCGTAGGCGAAAATTTGGTTTCATGGAAAAACAAGAAGCAATTTTTTGTCTCACATTCAAGTGTAGAATCAGAATATCGGGCTATGGCACAATCTGTATGTGAAATAATAAGGATATACGAGCTCCTTACTAAAGTAGGTCTCAAGTATTCGATACCAGCTAAGCTATGGTATGATAATCAGGTTGCTCTTCACATTGCATCCAATCTAGTATTTCATGAACGAACGAAACATATCGAAATTGATTGTCATTTCGTTCGTGAAAAGATTCAGCAAGGTCTAATCTCTACAGCATATGTGAGAACTGGAGAGTAACTAGGAGATATCTTTACAAAAGCTCTTAATAGAGTTCGTGTTTATTATATTTGTAACAAGCTAGGCATGATTAACATCTATGCTCTAGCTTGAGGGAGAGTGTTACAAGATTATAGGCTATATTATAGGATGTAAATATGCATTATTAGCCTAAATAGGAATTAGCTTGATTATAGTAATTAGATTAATTTTCTTCCTATTTTGGTCTCTACAAAGTTACATATATATATATATATTTGTATTCTTTAATAGTGAAATATACAATTGATTTCTCTTCATTCTTGTTTCTTTACACCAATAAAGGGTCAGGAATGGTCCTTTACTTTGCAACACCAATTAGAATCATATAATTAATAAATCATTGCATACACAATAACATCATATTTTAGAATTTTAAAATTTCATAAAATCTCTCCTTCAAATACACATAATAAAGAAGAAGCTAAAACACTTACGAACAACTCGGATAAACGGAAAAACAGGCAAATAGTGTTGCATCGGTAACCTCAGGACTAAGATCTCCAACAAAAATGTTGAAATGACCTGTACACCATAATAAAGTCTGAGTTCATAACCACATATCACAGACAGAGAATTGACTTTAAAAAATCCAAACTCGACTAATAACCAACCTGATGTATCTTCCCGCTGACCGCTGGCATATGCCCAATTAACTTTGATAGGCTGCCCAAATCTGCAAATCATATAATTACAAATGGAGTCGGAGAGCCAATAGAAGAAAAACTGACAGAAAATTTAAAATAAAGCTACATACAGATGCCTTCCATTAAGAGATAGTATAGCAAGAGCAGCTGATCTGCGATCGAAGTAGTGAACAAATCCATAGGATGACTGCATATGCAGATACAACAGAAACATCACAATTATTGGGGAAAAAAAAGAAGAAAACTAGCACACAAAAGTAACAGAAATGCCAGATTACAAAATGACGTACCTTTTCCTTTCGTACAAGCTTACAGCTTTCAACAGGACCTGTACTTGCAAAAACTTCTTGGAGAAGTGGCTCAGTTACCTGTGTATGGATATTTCCAACATACCTGCATTTTTTTGGAGATGAAACTAGAAATTTTAAGAAAAAAGGACAAAATAAATAAACTCATAAGTTGTCTTAGTCTAATACCCAAAACAATTAAAATCACACATGTAGCTGTTCTATTTTTATGCAAGATGGACCACATTGAAAGTCAAGTATAGATAGATATTAACTAGTACTTGACCTATACAATCCTTAGAAGACAACAAATTCAGTGAAAGCAGTACTGATTCATAGACAAGGAAAGTATAAGCAACATAGGCAGTAGCATGGGGATGTGGATGGTGAACACGACAGGAAACAAAAAAAAAATTTTAAAAAGGAAAAATGTCTGGACAAACACTCACACACTGCGGCAAGTGCTTGGATCAAAACCAGGAGGCAGATTTCCGCTTGGAATTGGCTCAATCTGCAAAATAAAAATGTAAAAACGAAAAGAAAATAAAAGGATAAAAAAGAAATAAACACAAGAAAACTCCGTTCTTAATCTACCCTGACCTAAAGCACTTTAACCCAGCACAGGAAAGCACAATGATACCTACAAGTAAGAAGATAAGAATATAGCCAGAGGAAATTGCGTGAAACACAGCCATATTGGAAAAAAAAAACATGGTTTCAAAAGATTCTAAATTGTTGACTGAATGACAAGTAGAAAAACAAAAAATGATACATTGAGAATTATTACCAGTCAAACTCCATTATCACAATTTTATTTACGTACTGGTTAAAGAAAAAACCTTCAGAGAAAAAGTTGCTCATGCATTGATTTCTGATCAGATGCTTGCTCCATATCCTCATTAGAAAATTGTTTCAAAAATTGAAAATTGCAAATTAAAACCAACAAAAAAAACTAACATCCATTGTTGAGCTTTTCTAAAGGAACTTTGAGAAAGTAAAAGAAAAAATATAAACAATCTCAGTTTTTTATTACAAATGGCATAAGATGAGAAGACTGATGCCATTTAACATTAATTAAAACGGGAAAACATGGATCGATCTGGTTTCATGTTATTGATAACTGTAAAATTATCCATCATCCATGTTATCGGACAGGCTCAACAAATTTCAGTGAGTAGAAAGATTAATGGAAAAACAGCAGTCGAAATTTTTTCTATAAGTGGAGCATGAAACATTTGTTTTATTCTAATAAATTCTCAAAATAGATTGCAGAATTCAAGTGTGATAAATAAACATGGACAAAAGCAAATAATTAAGTCCACCACCAAAAATTATCAATAGAGGGACATATGCTCATATAAAAATTTATGACAACCAGTGACACAGTAACTAAAATTCCATAAGAAACCCACAGCAAAGCAAGACGAATACTAAAAATTTAAGTTATCTATCGAAAAAAAGCACCAATGTTTTCAGAAATGACAGCGTACTAATTGTCGTACATGCATAGGAAGAAAAATAAGTGAACAAAAGCAAAACCAATAAATAAGCTACTCGTTAAAGCCCCAAGTCGCAAAACCCAACCAAACAACACATAACATAACATTGGTAAAGTTAACGTCCAAGACTTTTGTAACAATCTCCAAACCATAACGACAAAGATGAAATACTGTGTAAAGAAGAGAAATAAGCAAATTATAATAGAAAATTAAAAAACATAAACATTTCAACAATAACAGTGACAGTAACCCTAAACCGAGGAATTCAGAAAACTCAAATGCAACGGAATAAAAAACAGCCAAAATCCTTGAGCTGACGAAACCTAACCTTAGCACCAGCAACTCAATCAAATACAGACACAAACAAAAGCCTCCAAAAAGATAACAACCAAAGAACATCAAATTCGAACAAGAGAAGCGGAAGCGCAACAGTATCGATGATTACGAAACTAATAAAATTGAGAAGGAGATTGTGTAAAGGTGAACCTGAGGGGGAGCGAGAAGGCCAGGGTGGTAAAGAGACTGTTGTTGAAGGAGGGCTTGTTGCATCAGAGCTTGTTGCTGTTGTTTAAGCCTCTGGTGCTGCATTTTTTGGTGCTGTAAACTGCGAAATCGGTGTGTTTGAATCCCGATAAAACTAGTGTTTTCCTTGCTCTATTTTAATTTCCTTTCCTTTTTCCCTTCTTTTTTTTTTTTAGGGTTCGAAGAAAAACTGGGGCCTCAAAGACGAAGAAAGAGAGAGAAAAATGGAAATGAAAGAACGCGACAGAGGGAGAGAGGCCTCTGGAAGGGAGAGAGAGAGGGGAAAGGCAGGGGGGCCCGAGTAAAGCTTTTATACTCGGATTTTTTTGTAGGAGAATATGATACTCTCACTGTGATTGTGACGAAGTTTAATCGACAACCCAGTAGAAGGAATCAGCGTGTCATTTATGATTTTCTCATTATGAAATTATTGGCGGTCATATGAAAGTACCACGTCAAAACGTGTGAGCGTATAATTGGCCCAACCCAGTGATTGTCGTAGTGCAACAACAACAGTACTAGCTTTTGATCTTTTCGGAAATTTTTCTAAATTAAAAATAATAATAATATCGTCTGTATTTTTTAAAATTATAATATTTTATAGATGTAAATTCCTTAAATTAGAAATTATAATTTATGAATATTTAATAGTTAGTTATGTATTGGATTTTGCCACTTCCTAGGATTATTTTCGGGGAATTTTTCATAAATATAAAAAAAATATAAATAATTACAATTTTATATTCTATCAATGTTTTTTTCAATTTTACCAAAAAATACTTTTTACAATTACACCAGCACCTCATGTATATTTTGAATATATTTCGGGTATACATTCGGTCTAAAGTACTTAGCAAAACATAAGATAATCTTTGTCATATTTTGGTTATACTTGGGTATATCTTAAACTTAAAATAATTATGTGAACAAAAGCTATAAAATTTGATATACCTTAGATATACTTTGAGTATATCTTGAAGATACTTTGAGCCTAAAACAGTTGTGAATAAATGCTATAAAATCCGATATATCTTGGACATACATTTGATATATCTTGGGGATACCTTGGGCCTAAAACAGTTGTGAACAAATACTATAAAATTTAATATACCTTAGGTATATCTTGGGGATACCTTGGCCTAAAATAGTTGTGAACAAATGCTATAAAGTTTGGTATATCTTGGGGATACATTTGGAATTTTCATAGGAATATCTTGGGTATACATTAGTGATATTTTGAGTATACTTGGGGATATTTTAGTGATTTTTACCAAAAAATAAAAAGGAAATCAACAACAACACAGAAAAAAACTCAGAAAAAGTAATTAAACAAACTAAATCTCAAAGCTTCATCTTAGAGCAAAATGACGAACTCATTGAACTTAGAACTTAGAACTTTCTCTAGATGTGCTCTTGCAATCTCTTCATTCTGCTTCCACTCTTTTGTGAAAATGAAGGCTTTTGGGTTCTTGCCTTTGTATAGTACATCAAGAGTGTAGGGCACCAGAGGTTGCTGACCTGTAACAATCTCAAATGGACTTTTATTAGTATTGGAGCTCTTCTGATAATTGAAGCAAAATTGGGCCACATTAAGTAAAGATGGCCAATTCTTCTGGCTAGAATTGACAAAGTGTCGCATATATTCTTCTAAGAGGTTATTGAATCTTTCTGTCTGGCTATTAGTCTAGGGATGATAACTGGTTGACATGTCTAGTTGGGATCCCAAGAGACGAAATAACTCTAACTAGAATGACCCCACAAATTGCCCGTTTCTATCACTAATAATGCTCTTGGGAACACCCCAATACTTGACCACATGTTTAAAGAATGCTCGAGCCGTTGTTTCTGCTGAACAGTATTTTGGCATAACAATGAAAGTCCCGTACTTAGAGAAACGGTCAATGACCACCAAGATTGTGTCACACTCCCTCACTCTAGGCAAACTTGTGATGAAATCCAATGAAACACTTTCCCATGGGCATTGAGGTATTGGTAGAGGTTGCAATAATCTCACCGATTTCTGTCTCTCTACTTTATCTTGTTGGCAAACTAGGCAAGTTTTTGTATATTCCCGCACATCTTCCTCCATCTGGGGCCAATAATAATTTTGTTGTAAGAGTGTGAAAGTACGGTGCCACCCCGGATGGACTGCCCATAGTGTATCACGGCACTCTTACAGTAATAGTTTCCACAATTGTCCCACTTTTAACACATATAATCGTTGCTTTCTTATCCACAACAAATCGTCTTCCCACTAGAATTGTCTTGTCTTTCCTTATTTAGCCAACTCTACCAGCGCCATGGCTTGCGGGTCTTTGTCAAGGGTGAGTTTGAGTTTGATATGGTCTCTCAACAAAGTGGTAACTTGGCTCTTTGAGAGATGGGCCAACTAGCTTAGCATCGCTAATTCCACTTTTCTGCTCAGCACATCTGCCACCCGATTGGAACTTCTTGTCTTATATTCGAACACCAGGTCAAACTCTACTAGAAACTCTTGCCACCTAGCTTGCTTGGAAGGTAATTTGGGTTGTGTTAAGAAATGGCTAACCGCTGTATTATCGGTCTTGACTACAAACTTGGACCCCAACAAGTAATGTCTCCACACCCGAAGATAATGAATTATGGCTAACAACTCCTTTTCTTGTGTTGTATATTGCCACTCCGTGTCATTTAACTTCCTACTCTCGAAGGAGATGGAGTGATTCTCTTGCATCAAGACTCCCCCTAATGCAAAATCTGAGGCGTCTGTTTATACCTCAAAAGGTTTTGTCATGTTAGGGGGGGCTAGCACCGGTTCTTATTACAGTCTTCGCTTTAGATTCTCAAATGTATCATGACAGTCTTCAATAACTCTGTGAGGGGTAAGATTTGTTGAGAATAATCTTATACGAATCGTCTGTAGTAGTTGGCAAGTCATAAGAATGATCTGAGCTTTGTTAAACAAGTTGGAGTCTTCCAGCTCTGGATTGCCTCTATCTTGGCCTTGTCCATACGGATTCAGCCTTGTTCTACCAGATGGCCCAAGAACTTGATACTGCATTGTCCGAAGGCACATTTCTCTCGCTTGAGAAAAAGTTGATTCTCCCTGAGCTTGTTGAAAACCAAGCATAAGTGCTCTCGATGTTATTTTGAGGTGGCACTGTAAACCACAATATCATCTAGGTACACCACTACAAACTTGTCTAAGTATTCGTAGGAAACCTGATTCATGAGAGTACAAAAAGTAACGGGAGCATTTGTTAGTCCAAAAGGCATAACAAGAAATTCAAATGCGCCGTACCAGGTGACATAGGTAGTTTTTGGTTTGTCCCCTTCCTAATGCGGACTTGATAATAGCTTTACCGTAATTCAAGCTTTGTGAAATATTTTACCTAGCTCAACTGATAAAACAAGTCAGCAATGAGGGGAATCGAGTACTTGTTCCTTACTATCACCTTGTTGAGAGCTCTGTAGTCAACACACAATCTCAGGCTCCCATCTTGTTTCTTTTGGAACAACACTGGAGCCCTTGATGGAAGAATGAATCATGCCTCCAGAAGCTTATCCAATTATTTTCGTAACTCAGCTAATTCAAGAGGAGCCATTCTATACGAGGCTCTAGCAGTGGTTTCCCTCCTGGAAATAGCTCAATCTCATTATCTACCTCTCTTCATGGGGGCAAGGTGTTAGGCAATTTTTCTAACATGATATCGGCATATTCCCTCAATACTGGCTCAATTTGTTTATGAACTCTCGCATCCCCTTCTAGTTCCCTAAAAATGGAAATAGCCACATAGAAAGGTTCTTTCCGTCTGATCCCTTTCTTAAACTGGAGGGCCGAAATTATTTTCTTTTTGCTCACAGAGCTTATTGTTACCGGGACCACGCAAGGTGTCTCACTATTAAGGAAGATGAGACAACTCGCGGCGGACATAGGAATAACGAAACTTTCTTTGAAGAAATCAATCTCTAATACCACGTCAAAATCATCCATGGGAGCCACCATGAAATTGATATTCCCTATCCACGGGCCAACTCTTACTGGAATCATAGTCAAAGTGCCCATAATCTCTTTGGCTGACGAGATAAGCCGAGTTAACAGCTTTGATCTTGCCCTTATCTCGTCTAACCTGAAGCTTCAGTCTTATGACTTCCTTCTCTGTTACAAAATTATCTATTGCTCCAGTATCGACGAGTCTTATAAGGCTTCCCGTTTATCACCATATCTATATACATTAACCTCTTTCCTGTTTTGTCCTTTTATGAGATCGTCTGGGTGCCCATGGCTCCAAGGAATTTTAGGGCCCCCATAATTAATGTCTCTCTAGTGTCCTCTTTTTTAGTGTTCTCCTCCTCTTGTAATAAGCGTAGAGCACTCAAAGCTCCTCGGTGTGGGTATTTAGCAACTCTATGGTGTCCCTTACAAAGAAAGCAAGAGATGGGTACTTTGTGATTCGCCCCCTGATTCTTTATGCTTTGGAAACTAGGAGCAATATTCAGAAAGCCAAGACCCTTTTTCTCAAGTCCTGATTCGCCATTAAATTTCTTATTAGAAGTTGGAACCTAACTTCGCCTCTCACTTCCTCCAAGAAATTGATTGGTCCGTTCTCCTTCCCTAGTAGAAAACCTACTCTATTTGTTTGAACGATTATCTGAACTTGAGAAAACTGTGAATTTCCTCTTCGAGTTGTTTTTTGAGTAGTCATCTAGACTTTCTGCAGCAGTGATGGCCTTATGATGGTCTTTGATTCCCTGCTGGTATAACTCATTCTTGGACCAAGGCTTCAACCGTTTCATAAAATTGAAAAATTTGTCAGTCTTTGACATATCTTTTATGTCTAAAATGAGTGCTTAATTCGTTGATCACTTTGATCTATATATTGATATTGAGAAGGGTTAGAGATCCTATACATCTGAGACAATTATTGTTCATTGTTTCTCTAAGAGAAATTTGGGTAGTTCCTCCGGCCTGGGTTATATGTATTAGTATACATATTATTTTGCTGCCTAGGCTAGAAAGGGTTCATTGCGTTGGATTGCTCTATGTCATTTTCTATATAAGAATCAAAAGTAGACCAAGCATTAACCCCATGTTCATAATTATTATAATCACTACATACCTCATTTGTAGGTGATTCTTATTATTTGATAGCATTCTGACTTGCTTAGTTAGCTCGGCTATCTAGGAAGTCCATTCAGTTCCACTAGAAACTTTGTTCACTGTAGTCCTCTTCCCTCGTACACTTTTTTGCTGGAAATTAACTCCTAACATTTCATAAATATCAAATACTTCATCAGGTGTCTTTTCCCACATCGCACCCCCATAAGAATTATCTATCATGCACTGATACTGTTGAGTCAAACCATCATAGAAGGCCTAATTCGTTACTGGAAGTGAATATCCATAGTGAGGACACTAAAGTAGTAGCATTTTGAACCTGTTCCAAGCATCATGGAAAGTCTCTGAATCATTTTGGTAAAAGTCTCAGATCTCGGGTCTCAATTCCTTTGTCTTCCAATGGGAATAAAATTTTTCTATGAATTTATGATACACTTCCTCCCAATATCGCAAAGAATTGGGTGGTAGAGTCATTAACCACCCCTTGGCCATGTCCTTCAGTGTGTAAAGAAAACATCTCATCCCTAATTGGTCTTCCTCTAAACTATTAAAAGGGAAAGTGTTGATAGTGGCATAGAATTTCCTTATGAACGTCAGAGGATCCTCATTGGGTAGCCCGTAAAATGACAAGAACATGTTTAGATAGATGCTCTTTAATCATAGTTTCTAGTAGCTTCTCCGAGGACTATGTAAGAAGTGGTGTTGCCTATAATCAACCTAGCATAATCCTTCATGGCCAATTGCCTTCGTACAGCTGCCACTCCTCCTGGTGGATCATGATTTAGAGGCAGAACCTGATTGTGAGGTAGATCTTCTATTATCTCTTCTATCTAATCAACCTCTTCTTCAAAGTCTAATTCAGTCTCTCTCTGTGGCACTTCTTTCTCTTCAAAAGATTATGCTAAGGATATTTGAACTCTAGGTCTCAGCTCGTATAGTCCTTGAGTGGAAGAATCTCCTAACTTAACCTTCCTACTCATACCTAGCATAAAATTTGAATCAGAAATCTAATAACGAAATGCAAAACAAAAATAAAACAAAACAAAACAAAAATGCAACACAATGAAATAATGCAAATAACAAAATAATGTGGCAACCAAAACTAATTAAGAATCTAATTAGTGAATTCCCCGGTAACGGCGCCAAAAACTTGATGTCAACTCAAAGTTTAACCCGCAAGTACACGAGCCAATCGTAGAATGACAGGTGTCATCCTGGAGTCGATCTTCCAAAAAATCACTAGCTTAAATCCCTAATTTGTTTAATTACAAATGAGCACAAAATGCAACTTAAATATACTAATCTGTTTGATTTGATTTTGATTAATAGCTAAATTAATTAAATTATAAATTAAATTGTATATTAAATTAATGAATAAAATCAATGGATAAAGCAGGTATTTGGATTCGCTTCCCCAATTTTGTATTTCATCCCAAGCGTTAAATTCATATAATTAATATTTTACGGCGATCACCTTATGCATTAGTCAATCAAACAATAAATTAACTATGTTCAATCCAATTTTTAGGTTAGATTAAAGATGATGTGTCTAATAATCAAATCCTAATATGTTCATTCCTAATTCAATCGTTGGTGGCCAATCAATTATTAAACTATAAATTAATAAGATACAATTGAATTGAAATGGAAATAATAAATTCATTCAACAAAATAATGAAAATTTATTACAAAATTGGGGTTGCTAACTAAGCAACCAAAAAGAATCTAGCCTAACATGAATACTAGACAATTCAAAGTAATATCTATAATCAAACTAAAATTGTAGCAGAAATTGAGAAGAAGAAAGATTATGGTGCTCCCTTGAATCGCCAAAGCTGGAATTTAGAGGATGGTGGTCTCCAATGCTTTAAACCCAAGTCAAAATAACCCTCAAGAGCAAAAATACTTCCTTCTACTGTCAACAGTTTGCTGGAGAATGAATTTACTTACCAAGAAGTGTCTTGTGTGTGTAGAAAACCAAAGGGCCTCCTTTAATCTCAGAGAGAAAAGATGAAATAAAAAGCTAATCTTTGAGTCATAAATTAAGTCTAACTCCCAATATGTGTTATTTCTTTTTATAGGAGTGAAAAACTCTAAAAGAGCTTATAAAATCGGGATTGACAATTGTTCACGTGATTTGCAATGTTCCAGTCATTGAGAGGTCACAATGAATTAGTGCTGACTTCTCTTGCCCAAACATCATGTGCACTTGACAGGATTCGTGCTTGCGACAGAAGCTTGTTGTTTGCCTTTCATCATAAGCATGCAATAGCTGTCATGAGGTCGTGATGAATTTCTATCCACAAATCAATTCTTTTTACTTCCTCAACGCCTCCAATGGACTCTATTGTTACCCAAAATACCTTCACAACTCAAATCAACAATCAAAACATGTCTCTCATACTCCTTTCCACCACCCAACATATAAAAACACCTTAACATCTAATTAAATATCAAATCTATCCAAAAATTACATAAAACAAGAAAAATAAGTGATAAAAAATACTTAATAAAATTATAACAAATATCGATGCCCACGGATGTAATAAATTTTAATTTGCTACTACCCACCATTGGCTCAACTAAAAAATGATTGGATTTACTTAGAAAAATAGGCCCAACTTGGAATGTGGGCCAGGTGGACATGTTTGTCGAGCTTAAAAGCAATTAGCAGGCGGTAGGTCCCGGCGATCTATCTTCATCTTGAGAAAATTTCTGTAAATTTTTCTTTTCTCGTTTGCATCTTTTTTTTTCTTTTTTGGATTTTAGTAACTTGTTTTGATAAAATTTGTGGAAAATGGTAAAACAAGAAATGAAGAAAGTATACGAATTGAGTTCAGATTCGAGCTCTGAAAATTGTTTTCTTTTTGAATGGAACTGGAAATGGAAATACAGTTGCAAGGTTTGGCATTTTCTGCTGTGGTATAAATCATACGCCTTGGCATCAACATGTTTTTCTTGTAGACGGTGCTTCTGGTGGTGGTAATGGAGGCGGTGCTCTGGTAGTCCAGCCCCTGCCCCCACCAGTGATGGTATGTATACACACACTGTCTTTCTTTTGCGCATAAAATGCATATCTGTGTGTACATTTGAGTTTACATGGGTTTGAATTTTCTATTTCGTGTATTTTGGATTCATGGTGTAGTTTTTTTGTGATTCGAATCACTTGTACAGATGTAAAGTGTAGTTGTGTTTCCTTTTTTTTCCCCAATCAAATTTGGGATGTTAAGGTGTTTATTTTATTCTTTAATCATAGAAATTATGGTGTATGTAGGAATGTCAATGCCCCATAATCTTTTGACATTAAATTCAAGCGTTTTTCAGTTGATAGAAGTAGTGCGGACAGAAGTGGAGTTAAAAGACTGTAGCTGTAGAGGAGACCATTTATTGCTACCATCGTTTCATATATGAAATCAGAACAACCAGGAATTGAATTCTTTAGGATGTTCACAATCTAATATGCTGGTAATGCTAGATCTGAATTATTGTCAAAATTTTTGATGTAGTTGATGTATCAAATTATGGTGCCATATGTAACATTGACTATTGTTTAGAACGTTGATTTAGAGTTTGTGGGGAAATATAATCTGGTTGATAATATAGGAAAATAGGAACTGATAGTGATATAATTTACCTAGACTCTTTGCTTTGCTGATAAACCACTCTTT
This sequence comes from Balakata baccata, assembly GCA_949630135.1. Lineage (NCBI taxonomy): Eukaryota > Viridiplantae > Streptophyta > Magnoliopsida > Malpighiales > Euphorbiaceae > Balakata > Balakata baccata. Next base: position 23,412 of record CATIWF010108287.1, read on the forward strand.
TTTGCCCTATCAGTTTGTTGAAATATGGATGAGTTCATAAACATATAACCTACATGATTTTATCTTCCACCTTTGCAATGCCATGACTCTTCATGCTGTCAAAATGTTGTCCTGCAATTTTTTATTATTTTGCAATAACATTTGCAATAAAATGACTAGGTTTTCTGGTCTTTTTCATGTTTATATTTTCTAACGCTGTAGAACTAACTTGAAAATGACTTCAGACCTGGTGTTTTCTTTGTTTGGTACACGTTCATACGGTTTTGTTGTGCTGTGGTTTTTAAAGGTGGCATGACTATGTCAATTTTTAGTTCACTTGGTTTGAATATTTTGTATAGTCATAATTTGCAAAGTAAATCCATTCAAATGGATTTGAAATTTTTTTTCTTTCAAATGGGTGCTTGGATTTTATTTTTGGGTATAAATTCACTTTTTCGAGTTGTATGCATGCCATTTATGTTTGAATGGCTCGTTTTTTTAGTAGACATTATAGTTATTGTCTGCTGAAATGGTTTTTTATTCAATTTGTTCATTAAATTTAGTTTTTTTCACCAATTATTTAGAAATCCAAAGAAATTCGTATTTGTGATTGTGTTTTTATAGCATATTTTAATTCTCGTTCCTCATTTTCGTCAATTTCACTTTCTGGTTATGTTTCTGTTTTCTTTAGTAGAAGTTCTTATCATTGAAGTTTTTGATTTAGTATATATGTTAGGAAAAGATGATGAGGTTTGGAGTTGATACTGGAAAATACTGATAATAACAATAACATATAACCTACATATAACAGATAACATACATATAATAATATGGCTAAATGTGCAAATTAACCCCTAAATTATACCTTATAAAGCAAGTCAATCTCTCAACTTTAGTTCAGTGCAAATAAACTCTTGAACTTTAAACTTGGTGCAATTAGATCCCTTAAACTATAATGGTGAGCCAACTCGGTCTAGTAAGAGGTGATTTGGTTCATATGAAATAATTTATGGGCTAATTTGTATTAAGTTTAAAGTTCGGGGGTATATTTGGACTAAGTTAAAGTTGAGGGATGACTCGCTTTATAGAGTATAGTTTATGAGCTAATTTGTGCGTTTGGACTAATAATAAAAAAAAATAGTATTAGACTGGTGATAATAATATGTAAAACTTATAATGCAATATATAATTGTCATATAATTCACATATAATTGACTGTAATAGAAGAACACAACATTTAGTTGCATTTTTATCAGTTTTGATTTTTGAAATTGTCAAACATTTCTCAAGTATGCATATAACATATATATAACTTTCATATAACCAAGATATAAAATTAATTTTAAAAAATATAATTACAGAATTTTTATAGTTCAATCACTGCCATAAAAAATTAGATATGAATATTGCATATATTTTACATATACCTTATATATAAGGTTTGCACCAGTATAATTAATGTAAACCTTATGATAAGCTTTTTTTTTTTTTTTGGAATAAAACTGGAAACTTCATTACTGGAAATCATTTGCTAATACTTCAAGCAGAAAAGACGGGGGAGAAGACTCCCAATATCTAGGACCAGGTGAAAATCACGCAGCTCTTGCTATAACATGGGCTGCTTGGTTTGCTGATCGATACACAAAACCAAAAACACAATTGGCAAAGCTCTTAGCTAGAGCAAGACAGTCACTAACAATAAGACCAAAATAAGAAGGGAAAGCAAAGTTGCCATTTAACGCATTAATCAAAAGTAAAGAATCAGATTCAAGATTAATGCTTTGAAATCCCTTAATCTTCATCCATGTAAGCGCCTCTTTACAACTTAAAGCCTCAGCAAGCAGCGCATCCTCCTGAGCTGGGATTAAACCATGAGCAGCACTAAGGAATGAACAAGCACTATCTCTTATAACACAGCTGTAGCCAATTACATTTCTACCTGCAAAAATTGAAGCATCAAAATTACATTTGACAAAGCCTGGATCAGGGCGTCTCCACTGGGTTGCTCCAACTGTAATATGAGAATGATCACCAAAGGACCTGTTTCTTTTAGCTATTTTCCACTCTTCCAATTTTGATAATGCATTTGAGAAGATGACGGAGTTGGAAGGCTTCTTCCCATTCCAAACAAGATCATTACGGGCATTCCATAAAGACCACAATATCATGGCAGCTACTTGAACCTCGTCTCCAGAGAATCTACCACTGATCAATTCCCACCATTCCGCCAAAGATGTCACACAACGGCTAAGATCACCAAGACTGGATAGAGACCGGATAGACCTGGAAAAAGGGCAATCAAGCAAGATGTGGTAGATAGTTTCTGAGCTTCCATTACAAAAAGGACAACACAAAGACACATCCACTTGTCGGCTTCGCAAAGTAGCTACAGTTGGCAAACATCCTACAGGACAACGCCAAAGGAGATTTTTGACTTTGGCTGGCACCTGTAAATTCCACAATTGTTTCCATTGGCAGTTCATACTCGAGGCAAATTGAGACACCAACTCGTTTGTAAGCAATTTATACCCGTTTTTAACACTATAAACTCCTTTTTTATCTTTCTGCTATGGATCTGTTACTAAGAGGAATTTGACGAATCAACTCCACATCTCTTGGGCAAAAGACATCTCTCAGTAAATCCAAATCCCAATTAGCCACAGAATCCAATCGTAAATAACTAACAGTGGCTTCAACAAGACCTGGTAAATGCAATGAAGTAACAAAGGGATTATCTCTATCAGGCAAGTATGGTTCATCCCAGTTATTGATATCACTTCCTGAACCAACCCTTCTTCGAACACCTCTAGCAAGCAGGCTTCTCGCAGTATAAATGCTACTCCAAAAATAACTGGGATTGTGGCCTTTCTTAGCTTTGAAAAAGGAGGATTTCGGGAAATACTTGGCTTTAAAAATTCTAGCCATAAGAGAGTGCGGGTCAGTTAGAATACGCCAGCCTTGTTTTGCAACCATGGCTAAATTAAATTCACGAAGTTTCTTAAAACCAATACCTCCAAAAGATTTAGCCACACATAATCTGGTCCAAGATAACCATTGATCCCCTTGTTGTTCTCAGTGCTTCCCCACCTGTAGCTATTCACCATTTTCTCTACGTCTAAACACAGAGATTTTGGCAAGACAAATACACTCATAGGGTAGGAAGGAATTGATTGAATGACCGACTTGAGCATAACCTCCTTTCCTCCTCGTGATAAAGGTTTTCTTTTCCAACCCTGAATTCTGCTCCAAACTTTATCCTTGATGAAAGAAAAAATCTGGAATTTGTTTTTGCCAATGAATGAGGGCATACCGAGGCAATTGCTAAAATTTGCAGTTTCAAAAACTAGTAGGAATTGACAAATCTCATTCTTGGAAATTGATCACTTGACCAGAGGCATGTTCACAGAGGTGCAAACAGCGATGAATAACTTGAGCTTCCTGCAAATTAGCCCTGAAGAAAATGAGGCTGTCACCGGCAAAGAAAAGATGAGAAACAATTGGAGCTTTAACAGACACTCTACAACCATGCAGTACACCCCTTGAAACCATTCCATGTAACAGATTTGACAAGCCTTAAGCACAGATGGTGAAAAGATATGGGCTCAAGGGATCTCCCTGCCGTAATCCTCGTTGAGGAATAATTGGCCCGATCTCATGACCATGTTGCACAATGTGATATTGGACAGAGGCAACGCACATCATAAGGAGCTTGATAAATTGGGAATGGAAACCCAGCTTGCAATAATAAAATAAATATATAACAAACATGAAAATAAAATAGAAATTAAATGTATAATATTTAAATAATTTTAAATATATAGTATTTTAAAGATTTAATACCATAATCTTTTAAAAATTTAAATATATAATATTTAAATAATTATATATATATATAAATGTTAGCCCACTGCCGCAAATCAAGGATGTAGGCCACTCAACTAATTACCTTTTGGGATAAGTACAAATATGTTAAATTGGGATAAAAAGTTGGACAAAATAGTATTTCTTAATCTAACGAGTAATATAAGCATAGAAATAAAGTATAATTAGTTTGAGTTTCCCTCTAAAAGTTCTCTCTCAAGTCTCTTATTCACTCTTCTAATCTTCTTCATTCAGCTTCTCTTCTTCTAAGTTTCTGAGTTCCTATTCTTGTTTTCTTCTATGTTTTCCTTCATAAATTCTCGTTAATATTCTCTAAGATCATTACAATTGGTATCGGAGCTCGAATCGGTCAAATGCTCTCCGTCAGCTCCAGAGCCTTGATTCAACCCACACACTCTGCTAGTAGCTAATTCAAGTAGCTGATCGATCCTCATTTTCTTATCGAAAAAGATCAGTGACTTACAAATCGTTACCAAGCTTCACGTGATTATTAGCAACTGCAATGTCAATACAACCACTCTCGGTGATGCACCCAGCGCTTAAAAAATATTTGGGCGTCGATTTGGAGAACCGAAAGGAGTTCCTTAAAGACCAAATCACCCTTTATTTCGAAACCAGTGACGAATAAGACGATGCTGATAACAAAATCGAAGAAAAATCAATGCAACTAGACCCAATGGCGATCTCCAATTTCTGTTCAGTTGAAGATGTCGAAATGGAAGAAGAATTGGTGCTACTAGAGCCAGTGGCGATCTTCACCTCCGATGACAACTATGGTAATTTTCCTACTATTGTACTTAATTGTAGTGGTAATGAGTTGAACAGGGTAGTTGATATTTAAAAAATAAGAAGTTGCGGTAAAGAAGCTTTATAGCCTGAAGGTGTTTGTGAAAATGTCTAAGTGAACTACCAGGTTGTTAGCATCATGATGGATGAGCTTGGTTCTTATAGCAAGTTTCAAGATGCACACAAAGGAAAAACAAAGAGTTATAAGGGATATATTCGTGGGTGCTATAAGGCTCATGCATTGGAGTGGTCATCCATTCTTTTAGATATACTCAAAGAAATGAAATATGAAATCTAAATGAGGCAAAGGAAAAAAAGGCTACTGTGGTGCGTAGTGGGCAACCTTTCTACTTACACTTTGAGGACAAGGTGTTTTCAAAAGGGGATGGTATTTTCATGACCAAGGAAGAGCCAGTATCAGATTAGGAAACGGGAAGAAAGAATTCAGTCAGAGGCAAGACCCAATTGGATGAAGAAGTTCGAGAAGAGTAGCCAAAAAATGGAGCCTAGAACCAGGAAGATGAAGTTGCTGAGATAGCCCAATTTAAGAAGAGAAAGGCAATAGAAGCTTCTATGGTCGTAGCTGGCACTATTAGTGGATAAGGGAAATATGCAAGCAGTTAGGCAAGTTGGCTATCAATGCTGAGATGAGATCGTAGTTGGCAAAATGATAGAATTTCATTGAATGTAATGAGGTGTAAACTATGAGTTGTACATTTACAATCTATTGAAATATATAAAGCGCATGCCGGGAAGTACAGTAACTATTACAGTGTCGTCTCGATTTTACTTTTGTTCAATTTTTTTTACAGCAAATTGAAATGAAACGGCGTTTGTTTCAGCTTCTATTTTTTGAACTGTTGCCTGCAAAATAATGTTGTTCCGCTACCAAGCAGAACAACATCGTTTTGTAATGATCAGAATGAAAAAAATAAATAAATAAACGGGCTGCTGGCCCTGTGAATCTAAGTAATACATTATTACACTTTTAGTGATATTTTTTCTCTTATCATTATGTAATATATGTACTTTTAGTGATATTGTAAAAAATATATATTTGTATATTTTCAACTTTGATTAAATTTTATTTTTCAAATTTTTCTTCCTCGTATAAATTAAATTTTGTTCTTCAAATTTGTCTCTCATATCAAAAATATCTAAAATTTAAACTAATTTCCATGTCCGATTCGTATAAAATTTTTTATTAAAATTATTTTGGACTTTGATTAAATTTTATTTTTCAAATTTTTCTTCCTCCTATAAAAAACTTCTAAAATTACCTAATTGAAATTAGATTTTCAAATTATATTAAAAAAATTAATTAGATTTATAAATTAATTTTAAATAAATTAGACATATAAGAAGTTCATTATTATCCCTAGTCAACACATTGTCTAAGCCTATTTCCAATTCGACAATCTTAGCGATATTTTTGCCATAATTATTATGCAATCTACAATTTTAATGATATTTTTGCCTTGCAAATAAAAAATTATTTATTTTTTTTCAATTTTGATTAATTTTTTTCTTCAAAATTTTCTTCCTCGTATCAATTAAATTTTGTTCTTCAAAATTTTCTTACTTGTATAAAAAATATCTAAAATTTAAACTAACTTTCATATTTAATTCGTATAAAATTTTTTATTAAATTTTATTTTTCAAATTTTTCTTCCTCGTATAAAAAATATCTAAAATTTAAACTAATTTTCATGTATAATTTGTATAAAATTTTCTATTAAAGCTAAAATCATAATCTTCCTACCTAATTAAAATTAAATTTTCAAAACTTATGTTAAAAAATTAATCAGATGTCAAAATTAATTTTTAAAAAATTAGCATAGATATTTTTGCAAGTCAAAAATTAATATAAATCAGATTTATTAATTAATTTATTAAAATTTTGTCATTTTCAATGTAATGTATGAAAATATTTTTTTTTCAATTCTAATACCAAATTAACTAATTTTTATTAATTACATATCTATTAATTAATTTAATTACTTTAATTTTTGGTTTAAATTTCATTTTCTATTCATTAAAAGATAACAGAATATGTTTTACAAAAATATTTAACGCAGCGCAAGAATAGTTTCTGTATAAACCCACCGACGTAACGAGTAATGCAAGCATAGAAATGTGTATTATCATTTTGAATTTCCTCCTAAAAGTTCTCTCTAGTCTCTCATTCACTCTTCTAATCTTCTTATTTCGGCTTCTATTCTTCTTCTAAGTTTATGAGTTCCAATTCTTCTTATCTTCTATGATCACTGCAATAAATATAAATTTATATATCATTTAGTAATTAAAAGTTATCCAATATTTATTTTAATAATTAAATATAAATTTATATTTTTTATAATTAAATTAATTGAATAATAATTAAAAATAAATGAATGTAGCGAATTAAGAAAGTTTTTAATTCATATTTAAAAGATAAAAAAATGTCATTTTTTTTGTAAATTGATCAAAATTTTTAATTAAATATAAAAAAGTATAAAAACAGTAAAAAAAAAACGATGAACGCAAACAGAAAAATATCGATAAAATTATAAAAAAATAACATTCAAAAATTGAAAAGTGAAATTTCCTCATAATAATATCACCTATTAAGAGTTTCCGAATAATTATTGGGTATTTGGGCTTAAGGGTAATCAGATCAAAATATCAAAATCCACCAACTTCGCGGTCGAAGAACGCAAAAGAGAAAATTTCATAATCTATCTATTTTTATATACTTTTTTTTCTTTTCATTTTTTCAAATTTACTTTTCAATTTTATTTTTTTTATTTTCAATATTCTACACCAAGGTCTCTCACCACTGCTTCTTCTCCTGCCCAGGCCGCTCTAACACCATCTCTAATCTCCTATTCTCTGAAAATTTTTTTGGTTCAGGAGAAAAAGAATCAGGGGCCGGTGCACCGAAGAATCTGGCGTGGAGATGATGTAGTCAGTCGCTACACCTAATATAATCAGATATTTATCTCGTACTTAATGGATTGGATCTTCGAGGCTTGCGAAGGAAGGGCTTAACCCAGTAAATATTTGGCTTCTGGGAAACTTACATAACGGAAAGAAGACAAAAACATGGCCATCATTATGTTGATTCTCCAACAAAAAAATTTATGGATATATTGCTTGCAAATGGGTTTGGGAATGACCAAATCAATTGATTGATTCTT